>UELV01080083.1:0-14718 GCA_900490015.1 Megastigmus stigmatizans | reverse complement strand
AGAGAGAGAGAGAGAGAGAAAAATGGAAGTACTATATTCACGGGTTTTTTAAATTAATACAATATTTTTACGTGTTTATAAAATTTTTATTACAGTTAATTTTAATTTACATAAAAATCGGATAAGAATCTGTTATTCAACTTCAATTTTCATAAGTCAATAATAATTCCAATGACAAATTAAGGGTAGTTTCTTACTATTGCTTTTAATGATTTGTTATTATTGCGATTTTAGAACAAAAACTTTAAAGCTATCATAAAAAGCAATGTTTCAGCTTTTCTACTTTACAATTACTCTTTACTGATAAACGTTATGGCTTCAAATAGTACTCAGATCACAATCGCAAAAGTCATTCCCATCGTTATCTGAACAAAACATACATAAAAAAAGATAAAAGTAACTTGTTCCTGCTTTTCTCCAAACTATTATATTTCTTATTATTATCAATATTCATACCATGTAGAAACAAGAAACCAAACAGAGGTTAGATATAAAATTAAAAGTCTGAGACAAATTTTGGCATCACGTGTATTCAGCTATAACCGGCTAATCGTCGAGCGGTAAAGTTTGCTCAAAAATGCACTACTAATCACACTAACCTCTTCATTGCTCATCAATTATTCAGCCTTTCTTTTTAGGAAGCGAGTGAGAGAGAGAGAGAGAGAGAGAGAGAGAGAGAGAGAGAGAGAGAGAGAGAGAGAGAAACAGACACTAACGCTGACATCAGTCGATATCGCGAGAGAAAGAATCGTGCACAACCCAATCTCAATTGATCACCATGAAAATCGACATACGTGGGCGAGAGAGAGAGAGAGAGAGAGAGAGAGAGAGAGAGAGAGAGAGCTCTTTAATACAGTAGCAGAAATAGACTTAATGTATAAGTGCGCGCTTAGGAAGAGTCGAAGCTTGTGTCGCTATACCTACAACAATGAAAAATTAAAACGACTTTATCGGGCAACGGCCCGTTGGTAGGCAATCGATTTCGCATGTTGTTTCCCGACTCTTCCTTTTCCTCTTTCCTTTCTACTCTCTCTCTCTCTCTCTCTCTCTCTCTTCCTGTCTTTCTCTTTTTTTCGCATACACACATATGCAGGTGGTTATCGAGCTATTGTGCCGACGATGAAAATTTAATCGTTGTTTTGTGTCGATAGATGCGCGCGGCGCATTGGTCCATTAAGCTAACTTCTCATAATATGTAGATATTATGTATTGTTGAAGTGATCGTTATCCGACGCTATTTGAAATTGAAATGGGTTTAATTTTGGAAATGGTCAGTCTTGACGTTGAATATGAAAGACGTTGTGGTAGACTCGTTATTTGGTGATTTGTATAATTATACAGAGAGAAGGAATTTAATGTTGAATGTTCAATAACATTTTTCTGCGGTGGAAGAATTATTTATTTCCGAAAGTTAAAAATGATATTAGTGAATGTATAGGTATTAGTAGTTTTATTTCAGATTTGTAAAGGTTCCCTGTAATTTTTAGGCATTTCCCAGTCATACAATTTAATATTATTGTTGAATAATACATTACTTTTAAACTAAAAGTGACCTTCGTAGACGCCACAATAAAGATTTATGTTTGAGGAAAAATTTTTTTTTGTGGTAAAACGTAGTCACATAACTTTTGTAAATTATGTGTTGCTTAGCATACATAATTAAATAATTGCATAGGACAGAGCATACGTTGTAAAATTTTTGTTGCTATTTGAAGAATGTAAAAAAATCATGCCTTACATAAGTAAATAATTTATTTTATAGTAAATATTAGTACAAGTTTTATGAAATGCATGAATAGGCCCTAAAATATAATTTTATCAACATTAACTTAAGTAGCGAAGGCCTTTTCTTTATTACTTTTTCATTGGTCGCTAGACTCATAATTTTTCCTAGATCTTTACAAATAAAAAAATTAACAACCACCGATAATAATCTTATCAATTTTATCGTATAAATTGCAGTTCAGCTGGGATTAAGAAGTCAGTACACGAGTGTTTAATAATAATTGTTTCGCCCCGTATCGACTCATTACACGCTAAACAAATATTTTTATGACTCGTACTTGCATTTATGTTCGTGGCACGTTAAAATGTAGGCTGGTAGAATATTCGTGTTACTGCATATTTCTTCTGGCTTTCTTTTCATACCTACATATATTTCTTTTTCTCCTGCATGCGATTTGGTCATATTACCTCAAAGCTTCAACAGCGAATGAAATGTGGATTGACGGAAGTGTGCGAGAGGCCATTGAAGAAGAAGATGGTTTAGTCAGATATTTAATTTTTTTCTTTTCTCATGGCTTAGGATTTCGTTAGTATTTCGATTATAGGGCATTCAAGGTTTTATGATCATGGAAAATTGAGAAATACTATCATGAAAGATTTTTTAATTTAGTTTAAAAAAAAAAAACTATAAAAAAAATAATATAATTCGAATTTTAATGTCTAAACATAAATATTTGATAATTGTAATAATGTTCATTTATATTTTTCAATAATTGAAATAAAGAAGTAATTTATTTAAATGTTATAACTTATTGGTTAACCAATTTCATTTAAATTAAAATACTCTGCTTTCTTAGCTTTTAAGTTCATACGAATTCTATCAAAAGACATTGTCTTACCATACTTGGTAGGTAACCACTTACGTATACGCGACTATGTATTTCAATTGATAAAGTTTTTTTATTTGTTTGCAGCTTATTGTGCCTAATAAAAGTGGAGTATATTCTATAACTTTATACACCCTTTCTATACTTGTCAATAATAATCGCTCAATGTAGATCAATTAAACTTAATCAAATTTCTAACATGTAATTATAACATAAATTCTTTTAAAAGTTTATATCGTAGAAAAGCAACTTATAGTAACAAATTTCTACTCTTAAAAATAAACTAATGAAACTTACAAGTGTAGGATATGTGACGTGGATTAAACTAATGTGAACTGTGACATTTAGTGCTTGGCTGCAACAAGTGGAATTATAAAAAATCACCTGAATCGTCATTCAATGCAGTGGCTATCCACGAACATTTGGACTTTTCTTCTTTCTGGCGACTGCTTTCTTCTAAACAATTTACTGTACATAATTCCTGTGAACCGGTTTCTTCATAGCTTGTACATATAAAAACACTTAGACGTAGTTTGTTTACATGAGTTCAATATCTTTTAAAAACGTTCATAAAAATGTATTAAAAATCTTAAATCGCCATCAAAAAGTTTGCAACATAGTTACATAAAAGTTGGGATTCCGATCTTTAACGATTTTCTTGTAGAACTTCAAAAAGAGAGTATGGATCATTTGGGTAACAAAAACTACGATTAAAGTACCAATGTTTCAAAATGTTTTTCAAAAACTTTTATACTTTACTAAACAGTATGCGCTTATGAATAACATACATCGAATAACTGGATCGTGTCAGCAAGACTATCAATTCACTGATTTTCCAATTGAATAGTTCACCATCAACCAAAATCGTCTCAACCCATGACGCACACTTAAGTCCACTATAACGAGTTTATCATCTTGGTCACAATCACAATGCCATATCCACCGTTCGTATCACCTCAGTCCTAATAACCAAAAGTCATTTACTTCCTTTTAGCTGCACTTTTCGCCCTTCGTATCCCTGCACATCCACCATCCGAGAACCAAAACAACCATGTTGCCCAATTGCTCGATCTCCAATCGATACCTCTTCGCAATCTCAATTCGCCTCAAAAACCACGAATCTTCTCTGGCTCAAAAAGGAAACACAGGGGTTAACTCGACGACGGCGTCGGCGTCTACAGCACTTAACATAGGAACGGAGTCCCCGATCGTCCAGCGGACTAGGAGAGTCTCAGCGGTCGGTCAGTTGTGTGTATTACCGGGCGCGCACTGCCCACCTGGCCAACAACTAGCCGTGGTCGATGTCCGACATTTTTCCTCGGAGGCTCGCGCGCGCACACACCAGCAGCTACCCTCTAGCACGCGAGCCACTGGCCGTTCACCGCTGTTTCCACCCCCTTCCCCTTTCTCTCTCTCTCTCTCTCTCACTCTCCCCCCTCCCTCTCTCTCTCTCTCTCGCTCTGTCACGTGGAAAAAGCGACCGGCGAGACAAAGGAGGAACTCGATCGACGTACGCGTAAGCACTATAGACCGTGTGTATATAGTCGTCTTCTAACGTGCGTGGGTGTGGGGTGGTGCGGCTGAGAATACGGGGGTGGGAATGCAAATTGGTTTGAGGAGGTAAGAGAGGGAGGAGGGGAAGGGACGATTGGGAATGTAGGCCAGTCAAGCCGCAGTATGTAGAGGCTCGCGCGCGACGACGACGACTTCCCGGGCCTTTGTACTTTAATGTATAAGCGCGCTCGACGATATACGGCGCTAATCGCTAAGTGAATCGTTGTGTTTACGCGCTTTCTTCGTGCGGGAGAAGCTCGATGTTGCGAGCGCTCGTGTGGAGCTGTAGAGCTACCCTGAGAAGCCATTGAGATGGACAGATTTGTATGTTTCACGCTAGAGCGGATTGTGGCTGCTGCTATTAGAAATTTTATATGGTCGGACTTTCGTTAGAAAACGAATAGTTAAGCCCGATTGCTAGTTTCTGACTAAAATTTTAATTTGATTCTAAAAATTCAAATCTAGCTAATGGGTAATATTTATCTATGACTTTCTGCGTTTTTTTATTTTTCATGAGGTAATCATATAGGTACGATTATTATTTAATGCTCGTTAGCATGTATAACTTGTTGATAATATTTTTTGCTTGATTTATTTCCACACTAGGATATCGTAAATTACACTTACATCTATTATACCAAATTATAACTGAGTTATTGTGGTAAACATGAACGTGAATAAATTATATTTTGATTTATTTTATATATGTATGGTCATAACTCCTGCAATTTTGCTTCAACGTGAAAAAATAATTATACAAGTATTCTATTTAGATGATTTTTTATTGATGTTTCGATACAAAAAGCTCCAAAAATTTAAGAATCTAAGTTTAGAAAAAAAAGAACAAATCGGTGTACTAGTTTTGGTAATAGATCGTTGCGAAAATTATCAAAAAGCGTGTAGACCAATTACTTTCTTGCGAAATAGGCAAAGAACGGATTTCTATTTTTATTAGCGACCTGATTACGAAGATTTGCATTTTATTTGTGAAATAGTTCAGATCCATATCCTGCTTTTCTCTTACTAGAACCAAGTGTTGGTAATTTCGGTAATCTTTATGAGTCTCTCGGTAAGTAGGACTCTTACCGCGTGTATGATATGGTTTGCAGTCATGACGAGTCAGTAGAAAAAAAATAGCCGTAGTAAAGTCGAATCTATTAAATATTTCACCTTTATACACTCGCAAATGACCCGCAAACACTGATACTGTTTCATATTAATGAATACAATAACGCTTACATTTTCGATACTAACGACGTTAGTTCTTTGGAGGACATTTGACTAATTCAAATGTGTCCCCTTCATGAAATGTAAAACTTTGCTGCTTTACATAGATCCAGTAATGGAATAAATTAACACTAATTAAACACTATTTTTAGTATCATTCAATATTGAAATCATAAATCTTAATTAAAAACCTGTGACAGTTAAGAAAAAGTACGATTTGAATTCCGTGATATACTTTAATAAACTCTAAAAACTGACATGGAATGAACATCCAACACTCTTGAAATTGAAAATTCTCTGATAATTAATTCCGACCCCGGCTATTTGTGAAAAATTATAAAAAAGAGGGCCATTATTATCAAGTCAGCAAACTTTCCGCGAAGTCACTATGGCTCGTATTTATCGGCGAGGTGAAAAGGAGAGGGGGAGACTCGGTACTCGACTATAGCCTTGGCTCGTGAGTCAGGACACATCGAGGATAATTTGAGAAATTGGTTTGTTCACGAGGTAGGCGAATGTCAATTGGAATAAGAAAAGGGCGCTGACGACTTGATAGGCGAGTCGCGTGATTTACTCGTGCCGACGAATCATTCTCGTCGTTATCTTGTTCGTTTTCCGTCAACTATTTCGTGGGTTATTGGGGACTGGCTAATGAATTTTGCATGAAAAAGCCTATTTTCTAATAATTCATAACGCAATCAAATGAATTTTCATCGTTAACGAGAGAAAAGTATCCATAAAATTTGCCTATACGATTTACATATTACGGCATAGCTTTCAATTAAAACAGAAGTAGAAAACCTACCCCTTGGAGACGTTAGAAAATGGCGCGAACGCGAAGAAAAAAGTCAAATGCTTTGAAAAGCCTGTATATATACACACGTTGCTCGGAAGGATCGAAGCACGTGTATAAAAAGTTCCTGTATACTTCGTACAGTCGGAAAGCATAGGCGGCTGGAAGAAAGTTCTCCACTGTATATACGCGGAGGAGGTCGAAGGAAGTCAAGCTGACCGGGAGGGTTATAGTTTCCTCAGATTAGCATAAGGCTGCACGCGAGCCGGCCGACGTTCAGGAAGACGATAAGGGCGAAAGTGGCCGACCGACTCTCTCCCTCTCTCTCTCTCTCTCTCTCCCTCCTTTAGCTTGTATACATTGCCGTTTCGGCTGGCTTCGCTTTTCAAAGCTCCCCTTTCGAGGAGGGTAAGACTCGAGAGGAGAACTAAACAGGCGGTGCGTGGAACTGTGCGTCGGGGCCGCGCGTCTAGAGATCCGCTATCGTCGTCAACCTTCGACCTCGAGCCTGAGCTGGCCAATCTTGCCCCAGCCATCTTGAAGGCTTTTGTTTTATTTCGGACAGAGATCGCGTATCGAATTTCTCTCCTGACTTTTTCTTTTTTTTTCACGAACGCGACTCGATTACGTTGTAATGATCGATGTCTTATCATTTGTGGTACGTGCAGATCTGTTGTTGGAGGGGTAAAAACTTGTGCTAAAATATATATAACTTGATAGTTTATCTTGTATTCGATTCAGTATTATTTTTAGTTTCGTAGAGTTGAAGAGTGAATATGCAATTATAGTTATGTTTCTTTTTCCATTAAGTCATTCAGTAGAATTAATGCAGTTAAAATACTTTTCGATAAAATTGGATCGGAATGGATTTGTTTTATTCTTTATATAAAATCAAATAAAAGAATTATTTTATTAAAATTATATGATTTTTTTTTCTTGTATTATTTTGTTTAGTTTTCATAAAGAAGTAGAATGATACTTTACTTATTAAATTCTCTTAAGAGATACAGAATATATAAAAGATATGAGAATAATTAATTAAAAAATGCTCAGACAATCTGTTTAAGTGCTATAAAATTTCATAAAAACTCCTTGAACATTAAGTGCAGAACAATAACTATTATACTTCCCTTTAGAAGTAATGGGCATATAAGAGTCAGCATCTAAAGAATCGCGTCAAAATTGTCCATAAATGTATTTAATGAAACTAGTAATTCAAAAATGAATCAACGAATGAGCTGATTTATAACACTAGGATAATCCCCGCTGAAATTGCGATAACCATGCTAATACGGCCTATGAATCATAATGCCATATATATAAGTTTTCTCTGCATACGCGTATTACGGTCTTGCTGGGCGCTCCGTGGAGGTCGGCTACACACAGTCATTCTACCTCTTTTTATTGCAGCATTATTTCATTTCCACGAAAGGCTTTTAATAGGCCCAGAGTCCATGCGAAATTAAATGCGAGTAATCCAGTGTAAAGCGGCTGTGTAACAATATACAATTTTATTCAATTATAAAAAGTATTATTACAAAGGTAAAAATTCGATGTTCGATTTTGGCGGGTTGTGTATTAATGTATTTACAGACTTGAAGATTCACTTAACCGCTACACGTCCTTAGTTAAAATTACAATATTCGATCGACAAGTATATAACGCGTTGGACGGAATGAAAATCAGTCACGCTTCTCTAACAGTCCAGTAACACTCGTTGTATTTTAATTTTACATCTACATTTACATTGGTTAATATTAATTCTCATCTCTGACTAAGGGTAATAAATTATGCATCTGTATGTAAATAAATAGATCTGAGTCGTTGCTCTAAGGAAGTACAGTACCAAAAAATACTAAAAGTATGTACAAAAGGTCGCCCTTATCTTTCTCAGCTTATCTCTACGTCTTCGTAGCTTCTTCTTCCTTATCCCGGAGCGTCAGAGCTCCGTCGTCTCGACACTTTGGATGCCCAGTGGGTTATTCAGCACCTGATTATGGCCGCGATGAACCGGCGACTGATTACTACCGCTGCTACCCTCGTTTGTCTCATCGGTCGTTGCTTCGATCGTCGTTGTTTCTACGCTGCTGAAAAGCAATTGGCATTTGTTATAAAATTTAAGGCTCTTTATTGCTGCTTAGGAAATTAATCGTTACTTCATTTTATGAAATTAACAACAGAGATTGATGAAATGTTGAAGATAAATTTATTACAATAACTATGATAATAATTATTCTATTTTGTATTTTGGTATTTATAAATAAGATTGATACCTGAAAATTGTAGTAATCCTTTGATTGTAATACGGTTTATCTTCAGTTATTATTTCATTAGTATTTGCTTCGTTCATAATTTCCTCGCTATTTACAGCATTTTCGTCCAGAGAGTCCCTATCCGAGTTATGACTAAGGAACAAAAGGAGTTATCGCGATGTAGACTCTATTGTTATGGAAATTCGTATGTATAACAAAGCGCTATGCTTATTTTACCTGATCGATTCGTCGCTCTTGAACCATTCGTTTTCATAGGCGTGCATCCAAATCGGATTTGAGCCTTCGATGCTATGCTTATTCGTATTTGGAACTCGTCCAGGACCTCTTAAAAATTCAGAATCAGTCACCCCTGTAAGTATATAAGAATAATTATCAATTTCCATTACGATATTATGTGTTCTTTATAACCACGGATGGTTAAACAAAGCAGGCTTGGTTATCGATCTTGTGTAATAAAGAGTTATCATTAGCTTTAAATTAGGTCTTTGTACAAAGAACTTTCTTTTATTTACTTAGAGTTAAAGGTATAGAATGACCGACACTTTTAATTCCAGATATTGTTTTATATTTATATTTTATTATAAACTCTTTAGTAAAAAAATCGAATTTCATTCGAATTATTAACACAGAATAAATTAGTGGCACTATTTACAATTGCTTAAAGCTACTTAGTCTAAATTATGAAATGTAAATTTGTACAGTATGGTTTAATCTGACATGTATACTTCACATCCCTAAAAAAGGATCATACCAAACGGTGTAGCATTAGCGGCTTTTAGTTTCCTCTGATATGACGATCTCTGCGATAGAAATAAGCCTACGCTTAGGAGCAAAAGTCCTGCCAGACATATGGTCAGAGACGTCAACCAGAGGGTCGTATTAGCTTGTTCGTATTGGGCCAGTGACTGGGACTGGGCGGGTTGCGTGTCAAGAACGTTAAATTCCTTAAAGAGGCTGTTGAGTTTCTCGATGTTTTGATCGACTAGTTGCAGGACTTGGGAAACCTCTAGAATCGAATTGTCATCGCGGTTCACCAAGTGTAGGTAAAGGTCAGTTCGCGTTCGATCTACTGAGCCATCCTGGTTCTCGTGAGTTTTGTATTCATCCACGTTCACGATTGCACCAGACACGTTACCTAATACTCTGATTTGAAAAAACAAGAAATTACACAATAAATACATCTGTCATCCGATATAAAAATGATTTTTAAATTAATCAAATAAAAAGTCAATGAAATACTCGAAAAAAAAATTAAAGTATTTGGAACGATATCTTACTCTCTGAAATATTCTATCCTATTGCGAATTTCCGATGGATGTTGCCTAAGAACAAATCTAACACGTTGATCCTCTCTCAGTAAATAAATAAACACTTTTGCTGTGTCCTGAAGTCCTTCAGTGTCATTGGCTAGGACCTAAATTTTGTTTATTTTTATTATAATTATGCATTAATTAAAATTAAATAGTAAATATTGATTAAACGATCATGTATTTTACCATAAAATCAAAATATCCCTTCATTCCTCGCTGAGGGTCGAAGTTCAATGTTACGGCACCAGTATTTTCGTCAACCAAAAACGGTTGCAGTTGAATATGATCAAGACCTTCGCTTAAAGTCATTTGTATCTCTCCAATTAAATAATATTTTACGATCGCATTTATACCCTTATCCGAATCTATGGCCTGCAAAAAAAAATAAACATTCATTTACTTTGTTCCATTCCATCTATTCGAAGTATGTGTTTTAATTTTTTTTTGTGATATCGCACCTTAACTTGCATGAATTCAGTTCCAAAATCAGCATCAGTCGTAACACCTCCAGTGAAAGTTTTGCTAATGAATTCAGGTGCATTATCATTAACGTCGATAAGAGTAATCACAACTTTCAATAAAGTATCATCCTTTTCGTCGAAACTCGTCTGATTTTCTGGAACTGTGACACAATCTTCTGATGCTTTAATAATGATTTCATATACTTCTTGAACTTCTCGATCCAACGACCTTAAAGTCTATAAACATATTGTAAAATGAAAAAGTGTGTTTGAGTATGATTAAACTATTAAGTATATAAAAATAAACGCAGTTTGAACCTTCACATTATTAATTATAATTTATAACACGATTATCTTTTTTTTTTAATTTTAATGTTAAACTTCAGGTATCATTATACAGCTTAGCAAATAAAAAATTGCAAAAAATGCATAGTGAACATCGGCGATGGTATTACCGTGAGCTCGTGAGTAGAGATGTCAAGGTCGAATGAATTCTCATCATTTCCTCCGACGATGAAATAGCAAACTTTAGTCGGTGGATCGTCCAGGTCGTCGACCTCGTCCCTGTCAATAGTCTCCGGGAGAACGACTTTTTCGAATCCCGGTGTCTTTTCTTCCGTGAAATTCACGTTATGAACGTCAATCAAGAACTGTGGCTCGTAATCGTTGATGTTTGTCACGTAGATCATGAGGTCCAGATCGGAACTGAGTGGCGTAGGTGTGCCCAAATCATAAGCTTCAGCTCGTATCTTGGAGAAAAAATTGAGCGCTTAATTACACAAAAACTTGATGCTCATAATACATGTACGCAATACAATTAATGGTATAATATGCATAAAAGTATTTTTTACGGGTCAATCTATTATCTGATATTAAATTAAAATGTCCCTTATATAAAAATTCCATTCGATATCTATCGAATTTCAATCGCAGCATCGAATTATGCGATAATGTCAAATTTATTTAAAATAAATTGAAGTACGGGAATAATAAAAATGATTTTACCGACTTATTTCAAATTGATCAATCGATTTGTTCCCTTTATTCATTTAGAAAAAATTATCAGTAGACAATAACAATTGTAAAAAAAAAAACATGTATATACCTCATATAATTTTTGAGTTTCTCTATCTAACTGTGTCTTCAAATAAATCATTCCAGTCCTATCATCAATTCTAAACGTCCTATGATGACCCGCAATATCCTGCTTTAATCGATAATGAACATCGCCATTGAGTCCAATATCCGCATCCCTTGCTTTAACTCGAACAATTTCTGATCCGACAGTCGTGTTCTTAAACAATCATCACAAAATCATACATAGTTAACTTTACAAAATACAAGATTAAAGAAAGTTAAAAGCGATTGAATACCTCTGGCACTCGAATTGTGACATTGTGCTGTGGACTGATGAAAACCGGCGGATTGTCATTGTAGTCGGTGACGCAGACGTCCAGGGTAGCGTAAACTTTGTTAGGAGGTTTGCCGAGGTCCTGCACCTCCAACTTCATCGAATAATTCCCAAATCTACCGCGAAGTGACTCGGACGCTTTGAGCCGTGCAGTCCAGTAATCGGTTTGCTCTAGTGTGAAATAACCTTGAACAAAAGTACAGTGATGTTAGAAAACTGATATCATATTTAATATAATTATTTTCTTTTTATAACGATTAATCTAAATTTAAGAATTGCTGATGTATTTAACTTGAAATACATTTAAAAAATTAATTTCCTCCTGTCGTTTTAAATTCTTTTTTTGTGGTTAAATTCTACATGTCAATTAATTACAGCTTGAAAATTTAGCAAGTTTATTCAATCAAATATGGAAAACAATAATAAAACTTTAATTTTTAAATCTTTGATGCAACATTTACTACTAGATGCTATGGTAGTATGCATTTTTTTGTAGATGCTCATGAGAAATTTCGTGATAGCATAGCAGCAAAAAGTGAAACTATTTACAAAAATTTGAAAAATTCTGTATAAACGATTATCATTATCAAACAAAAAGATGTAATGCAACACCTAATTCATTCCCCGAGAGAATTCGCATCTTGGTCTGTCCGTTCGCTGTGAGTGGATTATCCGCATCCTTGCTCTTTATGAACACAATGCTCTCTCGAACGTCGTGAAACTCCGTAACAGTCGCACAGCCCTCGGGTATCTCGATCTTTGGCACATTGTCGTTCACGTCGATCACCGTCACTCTGAGTGAAGCAAAAGAAAAAAAAACATCGATAACAAATGTACAGTTACCAAAGCAAGAGCAGTCTAATTGCTGCTCTCGTAAAACAAGATACTCACTCGATCTGCTTGAACGCGTTGCGGGATTCACCACCTGAATAACCGAACTGATAATTGTCCCAGACTTCAATAACGAGTACGTAAGAGCTCTTGGTTTCCCAGTCGAGCGTGTCAGCGACCGTCAATGATCCGGTCTCTGGATGAATCGCGAACTTTCCCTGCGGCAAGAGCGAAGTTCGTTACTTCATTAAAATTAAACGAGCCGACAATGATGCACCATCGAGCATGCTTTTTCGGTCGTAAAGTTTCATTATAGGGATGGGCAATAAAATTAGTGGTATTTCACGAAACTTTGCTGTTCGTTGCTTTGTTTTCTCTTACCTGCGAGGACATTCTGTCGAGGAGGTAAGTGACTTTTCCATAGTCGCCGCTGTCGGCGTCTTGCGCCTTGATCGCAGCGATCTCGGTACCGATCTTCGCGTTTTCCAACACAGTTATGTTTGTTAGATCCGTTATAAAGTATGGATTGTTGTCGTTTTCATCGATTACTTGGACGAATACTTCCGCAAGACTAGATCTGTAAATTAAAACATTTTTATATTTTATTTAGCTTGATAATACAGTAAACTTTTTGTCATTACATGTATTTATTTTATTATTTTTCAAAAAGGTATTTTAAGACTTAAACAACAGAAGGATGAAAATATACGTCGAATGTAAAAGTACCGGATTATTACCTTGGAGGGATTCCAGAATCCGTAGCGCGCACAGTGAGATTCAGCCAAGAGTAAACCTCTCGATCAATTTTATTGGCTACCGTCATTTCTCCGGTCTCTGAATCCAAATTGATCATTTCCGTGAGCTCGCGCGGACTTTCCAACGCGTACGTGATGGTACGATTTTTATCGGCGTCATCGGCTACAATACTGGCAATGTGTGCACCATTTTTACTGTTCTCAGTAACGTAACGACGATAAAAAGGTCGTCTAAATCTCGGATCATTATCGTTTTCATCCTCTATGACTATATTAAGCGTAGCTGAAAACACACAAACATCACAGTTAACCTCTTGCGTAAAATTTTAATTTTTCTTCGCTTACTGCGCTTCAATTTTTCTAAATTATTCCGCATAAAATACACAATTTCATAGAGATCGCACTAAAGTCCTTACCGGAAGCGATTTGAATGCCTTTGACGGCGGCTAAATCTTCAACCACCAAGCCCAGTCTTATTGTCTCGACTCTTTCTCTGTCCAGTAGCTTTACGACCCTTAAAAGCCCATCCACTGCATTCAACTCCAGCACGGCGAGATAATCGTATTCCTGAATACGGATTAGCGTGCCTTCCTCGTTTCTCGCTTCCGACGAGTTCGGATCGATTCTGTAGCGGAGTATCGGTGCAATGTCTGGATCATTTGCTACCACTCGATGCACGTAAGCTCCAGCCTAAGACAATGTTTAAGAATAAAAATTCGAAGCTTGTGTCATTGCACTATCTTGATGTTGATTAGATTCAAAGCGAATGTTTATTCATGTGGATTGTACCTGAGTGTTTTCACGAATAGTGACAGTGCCAGGATCGATAAAGACCGGCGGCTTGTTGTTTACGTCGATAATGCTGATGTTGACGATGACTTCGGCAGATTTTTGAATCTCGGCGCCGCTATCGATCGCCAGGACGTTCAAGCTGTACATTGTGGTCTTTGGGGACGTTAAATCCGGATCTAAATTGGAGCCCGGCGCTATTCTAATTGTTCCTGTCTCCGGCTCTATCACGAACTTATCGCCTGCGCCACTCTGAATCCTGTACACGACTTTGTTGTTAGGCGACGAGAGATCCTTGTCCCAGGCTTTCACCTGAAATTCGGGTTGATTTTTACTTCATTAAATAGTCCCAATATTCGAAACGTTGATTTATTTACAAAACTATAATTTGTGAATAGAAATTATTTTTGTGGATGTAAAAAACTAATATTTTAACAGTATCATTAATATACTTAATTGTACAAACTGTTTATTTTGAAAAAAAAAACGGATCTATTCATAAGAATTATAGGGTAAACCGTCCAGTGCGTGACCACCGACCAGTGAATGACCACTAGACAAATAATTACAATTTAAAAATTTATGTATTATAAATATATAAAAAAAAAAATTACATTCTTGATTGTTTACATTTTTAAATAAATATACATAAACATATATACATAAATTATACAAAGATATTAAAAAGTCTTGTGAAAAATA
>UELV01080082.1:0-18969 GCA_900490015.1 Megastigmus stigmatizans | reverse complement strand
CTCTCTCTCTCTCTCTCTCTCTCTCGCGTTGTAAGTCTCGTTTGCTCTGCGTACTTCCGCAATCGCTGTATAGCGCCTTTGTCTCTATACTCTCTATCAAATTCTCTCCTTATCAAAGAAAGTTACGCCCCCCACTTCCGCCCTCCTTTATCTCTCTTCCTCTCTTTAGACTCTATCTAAATATGTACACTCGAGGCTTCGACATACTATGGGTAAATCATGTGTCGGATGATTTATCACATTGCGCGCGAGGCTATGATGTGCTTGGACTGTGTGTGATATTTCCGGTGCGTATAGATTTTGCATTATCGAATTACTCGCCGCGATGAGTTGATATAGGTTGCATATATAACGTGGCTCGGAAGATGCGCGCCTGTGTCCGCCTATATATATGGATGAAATCAAAGCTTTCATCTCGCATATGCGACATAACTCTCTGTGTGTTCGCGATATACATACACACAGCCGTCCGCGGTGAGAAGAACGCGAATGTTTTTGTATATTTGGAGCAGATCGAATTTAATGAAACTCGAAATGATAAAGTAGTTCGGCTGTGATGACGAACGTATATTAAAAAATGCAGCTTTTTCAGGGACTCTTTTTTTTTCCAGAACTTCATTTTTTCTGATTTAAATATGTTTCCGCTCGTTCGCTCGTTTTTAAGAGAAAATGATCAAAAGGTAACCTCGATTTAAAAAGTTACCGTTTGCAGGAAGACGGAAAAAATGAGAGATAAGAGAGAATCATATTTTCAGTCTATTATTCCGCAAAGCAAAAAAAAATTAATGAAGTTTATATACGTTTTACATTGGTATATATCCATAAAAATTCTAATTCATCGATTCGGCGATACCGGCACGTTCGAGCGAAATGCGCATAATTTTGAAGTCGATATAAATTCTCGGGTTTTGATGCAAATAGTCATTAATTTTATGTGTGTGCGCGCGCGCGCTGGAATCATACTTCCTCTGCTCCAGTTCGTATGGAAACCAATATCCACTCTATATAACCGTCTCGATATATTAAAGATTACAATCTTCAACCATAAAGGTATATTGGAGCAGATGAGCATCCGACGTGACCAATAAAGTAAAATGGCCGCAGCCGCGCGAACTCGTAAATTTAACCTTCTTCATCGCAGCTATCAAACAATATGCGTATACCAAACGTGTTAATTGTGTATTAAAAACGGATACATAAGCAAAAAGTTAATATTGAAGTTTCGTTGAAATCCACTAAATAAAAGGTTTGATATTCTCTATAAAGAGGCTTTAAACAGATTAAATATTCTAGTCGAGTTACTCGGCATGCAGCGCCCCTCTTTTGTCCGTATAGTAAAACTAATTATCAAATTTTCATAATACCGATATGGAGGTACTCTCCGGGTTTTAGGCAGTTTAATCTTGTAAAGCATGTTAATTCAGGTTTGTTTTACTAACTACCGAAACTCATATGTGCAAATATAACGGTGGCGCCAACGGTAAATGGGTAAGATCGTTCATATTTGCATCCTACGTTCATAATGTCATTTATTTCCTTTTAACGATTTAAGCAGGCACTTTAAACTTTAATGGCCATACAAATAATTACGCGCATATAGAGGAGCCTTTTCATTCGAACAATTCAATATATGAAGAGATTTTGTATGAATAAATTGCGATTGTTTGCGTTACCCTTTTCTTTATTTTATTTTTAGAATAAATGGAGCGAAATAAAATAAAAATTATATTAATGAAGGTTATGTTTATTGAATGTATTGTTATATAGAACTCAATCGGGGTAAATGCCTGTGACCATACCTATGGGTCGTTTGTGTCTTTACCCATATAATTATATAATGGTTTAAAATGTCTGAAAAAAATTAGACAGCAATCATTAATGTGACTTCCTTTTCAAAAAAATATTACTTTACCAAGAAAAAACTTTTTACTTTGTATTTTTTAGTTAAAAAATCAAGAGAAATTAAATATAAACTAAATTAGTAGTTTTGAGTCGAGCGAAAACGGCTCCTATAGGTACGGTCCAAGGGTTAAAACATTATACAGTAAGAAAATGAGAAGAGTAGTAACAATTACAGTTCGTTAAAAATAATTTATTTTGTTAATGCTCAAACTCAAACAGTGTCAACATTTAATTTGTAAAATAGAAATCGTACCGACCAAACGCTGATGTAAATCAGGCATTACGAGAATTCACTCTCATCATATCCGCGGGCATTCCCGCACGCAAATCTGTAGATCGTTTCGCGCGCGCCAAGATTCTCCCGCGGAATCCTCAAGCCAAGCGTAAAAAGCACGAGGAGAAACTCGACGGAATCTCGATGCTTGTCGCTGTTTACATCATTTAACACGCCATCCATAAAAGTGGCAAAAAGAGCTAGTCGAGTTTTCAGCGCGAAAACGTATATATATCGACCTGTACACAGAGAGAGAGAGGCACGCTAGACACAATCGTTAAGCTCGCGGCTCGGCTCCTATATACACTATCTCCGCTGCCGCTCAATTTATCTCCATCTCTTTATAACTCGCGGCCTCCGTCGGTTGCCCCCCCCCCTCCCCCTCACTCTCTCTCCCTGAACTGGGCTCGGCCGCGCGCGAGTCCGGCAATTTCGCATTTATCTACGACCCTATAGCCAAAGCAGAGCTCTCGCGTATACACACAGCCTTATACCCCCGGCCAACCCCTCCTTCATTTCACGTGTATATATATATTCTCATCGATGCGCATCTCGATACAACCACAACCAGCAGCAGTAGTAGCAGCAATGGCCGGGGCCCACAATGTTTATCTCTCGCAAAATGTAAATAAGCACCCTGTTTGTCGACCTCAAATTGTGACATCCCCCCGCCGATTCAGATAGCCGCACGTCGCGCTGAACGCGAGCCGCTTTCCTCTCTCTCTCTCCGTTCTGCCCCCTTCTGCGACATTATGCTTTGCGATTCGAATAAATGTCATATGCGGCATGGCATTCCGGTGCGAGCGGATGTTTCGTGCTTTCTCTGACTGCAGCGCTACTTTAGCGATCCTTCGTAGCGATTAGACCGCCGTATGACAGATATAATTGTGAGGCTGATCAGTGATGCGATTTGTCCAGGAATGACTTTTGGATTATTTGGGGCTGAGGTTCAGTGATTCTTTTTTTGATGCTGTTCACTTGATCAGGTTACGTTTTTTATCGTACTCGGAGTGGAGATTGAAACCAAGTTACTCGATAAGCGGTTTTCAGGCAGTTTATAGTGTATACTTGAATGATCGAGTGGTTTGATAAGATAATCTTATCGATACTTGGAGTCTTAGTGTGATTAGCTATAATCTATTCGTGCAAGATTATATGGAAATAAGTGGTATTCTTAATTTAAGAAAACAAAATTAACTATTTCCTAAAAGTTGGTTACAGATCAGTGGAATGGGCATGTATACGGTCAGACATCTGAAATAAGAAGCGCATCTTTAAATCGTATCTATAAAAATACGTAGACACAACTTTCTACTTATTATTATTTTCTTATTTCCATATCGTATAAATCAGATGAAACTTTATTATCACGACATTTATAAATAAAATTGAAATTGCATTATGTATTCTTCTGCATAGGGTTATTGCATTGAAAGCATATTGATGCATATTATTGACGTTTTTCAATTAACCTATAGGAAATCAAAAATATAGATTTTATTTGTTTCTAATAAAGTGGTAAAGCCAACCCTCGTTTCAAGATTAACTAATAGAATTAAAATACGTATCTACGACTAAGTGCACTCTGTATAAAGTATCGACCAAAATTATCATAAAAACAATCGACCAAAATTATCATAAAGTATCGACCAAAATTATCATAAAAAAAATTGGCTTATTTGAGGATTTCCATCATCGAGCAAATTGTGTGTATCAAATTAGTTGATTTAAATTTTCCATTGAGATATATAATCAGTATGCAAATTTGCACCATTTCAAGTGAAAAAGGATAATTGAATCTTAGATATACATGAATAAGTGTGCTAGTAATAATTAATGAAAATAATTTTTATCGCTATTAATTATTGTTATATTAATTATTCCATACATGTAATAATAAGATTTAATTAAGTTAATAATGGATTCTTCTCATTTTTTAGAAAACGTTTTGTTATAATCCCAAGCTAAAATACATAAGTTGAAAATTTATAGAAGTTTGACAATTGAGAGATTTAAATTAATTTGGAAACTCCAGATGGATTTATTAACACGCTATGAATGAGTAAATACATCAAAAAGAATCACATTTACTTACCATTAGTGAGCTATTTAATAGTGGAATTTCTAAATCTATCAATCTCTATATATAGATTTATTCTATAATATAAAATTTTAAATTGAAACAATCCTCAATCAATCCCAATCAGATTTAAATTTATTATAATATTCTAAAGTATTTCTCGCTCCATCACAGAAAAGTTCGTCTTTCTGCTCGATATCGACTGTTTAACTCTGCTAATTGCCGCAATGCAATTAAGAAGCGCGAATTAGAACATTGGAAAATTCCGGCATTACATATACTTCGTTACCAGCACCGACGGCATTTTCTATATTTACATCCATAAAATCCCTGATGGTCTACGCGTAATTACTTAATTACACTTAACGCTTGCGCAATTGCAATGACGTAAAAGGTTTCACTGAAGGAAACACACATATAGAAGTACACACGTATACACTATTATATACGTGCGCACACTTACATATACGTTTGGCCGATTGGCGATTTGCTGCGCAGCTAATGAATCAAGCAAAGAGAGACCGTTCTCAACTTTCTGGGTTAAGCAAAGCAACTTTTTATTCCTATAGCATCTAACCGACACCATCTCTCTCTCCGTTGTTCCCGCCTTTATTTTTTTTCGTTTCGCTTTCATTACCCTTTTCTCTCTTCTTTCTTCTCTCTCTCTCTCTCTTTGTTTTTTCGCTGTCGTTGTTTGCGCATACGTATGTACGCGGGAGGCCCCAGAGCCAAGAACGTATATATAATCAAGTCGCGCGCAAGTCCTTATTTTTCTTTTGAATGAGCAACTAGTGATAGCGTATACAGTTGGCGCAGCTATACTCTGTGCGTTTGCGTGTCCCTCTCTCTCTCTCTCTCTCTTTCTCTCTCTCTCTCTCTCTCTCTCTCTGCATATGCTTATACGTACGCCGACACACACTATCCGCAATTCGTTTCAATTTTTTCGCATACCCTTGCGAAGCTCCACAAATTAATAACTCTATTTTCTCAGCGCGGATCGTCGCCCTACTCCTCCCCTTCGTCTTTTTTTTTTCCTTTCGCTTTCTTTTTGCGGCTAAATGAATTTTCATATGTGCGTATGTGTATGCGCCGCACCGGTGCCGGGGCTATTTTTCTATTCGCCTGTGACTCGTTCTGTTTTTTGCTTTTGTTTATAAAGAGAGCGAACAAAAAGCTCCGGTGCAATTCGTTCGTTTCATTCTTTAAAATATTCACGAGCTAATGAAAATGGAAATTTTCGCCTCGTCTACGTACATCTATAATATACAGCGATAAAAATGTTATTTATCAAAATGTCGATTGACTAATGTAATTAGCGCGTCGATGTTTTTTTTATCTATATAACGGTCTGATTAAAAGGTGTTATCCGTAAATTAATTAATACTTCTGTGACAGGTTGCACGGGTATCGAGTGTAATTTGTATTGATTACTAATGCAAAGTTTCGGCGCGTCTCTGATTATAACTGGTTAATCATATAATAATGGAAAGAGTACATATACTCATAAATGATATTTAAAAAGTACTGGAACATATACAAGGTAATATTCAGTATACTGATTTCCTTCGCGACCGACCGCACCTATATAGGTGTAATAATATTCGTTCTGACAAATCTCATTAATTATGAGCGAGAAAAGCGAAGGAAAAAGTGAAATAATTGACAGCGTTTTCATGGGTTGTAGCGATTTACGTTAACACACACTAGATTTATGCATTAATTTATAAGTCTTATAAGCCTGAAGAGGAGGGTATAAGTATGTACACCCTCGAAACATCGCAAAAATAAAGAAATTGAATTTTTGTAACAATTGCGTTCCGTGACGATCAATTTAGCCGTTCACCATTAAGGTAATGTTCAATTAAATTGGATCTATAATGTAGAGGGGTGATCGTTTCTGAGAAGCAGTTTTCAATCGCGTCCTGGAATCCCCTTATGAAAAAAGGAGTATAACGATATTGGGGCGTATCCTAATTGCGAGCTTCAACTTTGCAAATGTAAAATTCCAGGGGGAGAAAAAGGGAATATTTCTACTCTCCTTTCCGCACAGACGTCGAGGAGCTTCCCCCGTCGAAAAATTGTGGTTCAATTTCCACGTGCGTGGCGCGGAGAATTCCCACGGCAACGAAAGTTAGAAAAAAAAAAAAGAAAGAAAGCAATTAAGACGCGAACAATCTTGAAGAAAGTTAATTTTCGCGAATTTTCTTACTGCGCACATCCGGGCGCCGAAAGAAAATCCGCGGCCACTCGAGTGCGCGAAGGTCCCAAGCGTTACGGCGTTACGGCAAAAACGATACAAAAACACTTTGCGCACTGGCCTCTCCCTCTCGTATATATATGTAGTGCGCATCTCGCAGTGTGCAGCCAACAGGGATATAAATAAACGCGCCGTTGGAGGAGGTGGTGAGGGTGAGGGGGAGGGGGCAAGGAAAAGTTTTGTCTACGGGGAAATAAACATTAGCCGATTAATCCTGGCGGATCGTTCGGGGCAACAAAGTTAAGTTGGACTAGCGGGGATAAAACAGTGCGCGCAATCCACGAGTCGCGCGCGCTCGCGAGCTGGAGTATCGCGCCGCTTTAAACTACCCTCATAAATTCGCCAAGAATGCTTAATATTCCGGCTGGTGCGGGGGCGAGGCATTTTTACCGTATAAGCAACAAATTGATAATACTTTAGTGGCATTGCCGATCGTTTTATCCCTACGACTGTAGCGAGCCGCAACTCTCCGCGTGCCGTAAATTCTATGCGCGTTACGCCCTTTCTTGCGTAAGGTGCAGCGCCGTATCCCCCTTAAAAAGGCATTCGGAGAGGCCGTATTATAACAATTGTTACGCAGAGAGCTTAAGTGCATTTGTATCCCACGGTCTCATGCGACACAATTTGCCTAAGTGGACCTATGGATAATAACGTAATTTGTACAATTTCTCAGGAAGACCGCACGCGCAGCTTTATAACAATTATAAGCGTGGAAGTAATTATTCGGTGGCGCCGTAAATGCGAAGATAAAGAGTTCGCTGCGATCGCTGCTACTGACTATATGCGAAAGCACGTATTTACGAGAGCAGCTCGCATAATCGGATTGGACAAAACGTGGAAAGGGTATAAGAGAGAAGGTATTATAGGCTATTATAGGATATACAATATATTTTTCCACGTGGCTGTTAATATACTATACGCACAATATTATTATATAAACCGGCCGTGCGCGAGACAATAAATTTCGGATATATGCAATATGCATGGCGGAGCCGCGCGCACCGTCGAGAAGAAAATACAAATTCGCCAAATTAAATGAAAGCGGGTATACGCTCGATCGCTTCGGTGCGATCTGAAAATAACGAATAGGTTATATAAGCGGCGAGGATGAGGGAGAGAGAGAGAGAGAGAGAGAGAGAGAGAGAGAGAGAGAGAGAGAGAGAGAGAAAGCGAATGTGCCTTTGATGATCGATTATTGCATGTGCAGAGAGAGAGAGAGAGACGAGGCGACGAGCGAAAAAAAAGGCCTGCAAGATTTATCGCGCATAAATACATGTCAATGAAATTCTTTCCAGAATATACACACACAGAGAAAGAGTGAGAGTGAGGGAGAGGGAGAGAGAGAGAGAGAGAGAGTCTCGGCTACCTTTTTGTACTGTTCAACCTCACAGCGAGAGAGCAAACATATCACATCCGTTATTTGTCGGCGGCGGCGGCAGCGGCAGAGCGGCGAGAGATAGCATGTCGCTTTACGACTTGTACCAGCGCGACGTTTCCTTCTTCTCGCTCTATTTGTGGCCTTCGTGAAAGAGAGAGAGAGAGAGAGAGAGAGAGAGAAAAGCCAAGGGAGCTTTATCAGTCGCCTTATATTTACAGCGGCTCGGAATAGACGGGAAATCGAACAGTCAGAGACCAAGATTTCTAGCTCTCCCCCCCTCTCTCTCTCTCGTTCACTCTCTTTCCAGCTCTCTCTCTCTCTCTCTCTCTCTCTCTCTCTCTCTCTTTCTTTCCCCAGTCTGTTTTTGTTTCGCTCGCCTCTCCATGTTTATATGACCTTCTTCTTAGATTGTACACGTACACGTGCGCGCAATACCCCTGATTACTCATATATGCCGAAAACGCTCCACTTAATGGACGGACCAATCAATGGGCCTGACCGATTTCACTTTTGAGGCGGACTCTCTCTCTCTCTCTCTCTCATTCGTGGAAGTGAGAATGAACATATATTTGTTAAAATTGTGTTTCATTAAAAAACCAGAGATACCACTGTATTGCAAATTAGGTATTGTTGCGTGTGATCTATACAGTCGGCAAAGACTTTTTTCTCTGTGCTTATTGTTCGAATATTTTTAGTGTATCTATTTCATGTGTTTGTTTTTATTGTATATCGTACTCACTATAATAAGGGTGACCAAAAATTGTTAAGCATGAAGTAACTAAACTTGTTCACAATCGAATTTCTACCTATTTGAATGTAAAGGTGAGGTAGCGTGACCCTAAAATATGTTTTTTTTTTAGTGAAAATGTGTAAATAATTATTTATTTGTATAATTAATACATTTGAAAAGATAATACGTGAAATTTTAATACGAAATTTAATATTTAATAATGCTTTTTCCTTGATTTAATGCGATAGCATGGAATACGTTTATATAAAATGTTAATGATGCTGATTACAAATGTTATATTATTTTTAATTTTGAATAATGAATAATTAATTGCTCGTCGCTTTACATAAAATTGTTAATAACCAAATTTCGTTAAAATTCATCGTTCCTGAGATTTGTAATCGTGGTATCTGAAAGTTAAAAACACATAGCTACTCCCGCACTACTAATTCTTTGTTGCTTCTGCGCTCTATTTACCCTACAAGTGTATCCGATATATCATCGAGTAACTTGTTTTAGTTGAGATCTGTGCAAAGTAAAAATTCACACTTATAAAGTCAATGACTCCTATCCACATAATGCTATCCAGGCGCGCAGTTTAATTATTGTAATGCTATATCGATTGTCCGTTCTATTAGATGCTATCACAGAGCATAGTTTTAAATATAGGTAAACAAGTAAATTGAATTATACTCAAGTGAGGGATTAATTGAACATAAACGTCAAAACGAGACTCCTGAGCCTCATCTCTTTTTGAATCTTTATATTTCTTTTTTCGAGCATTTTGAATTTCATGAATACTGCGGGGTATCATAATTTTGAATGTTGGCCTAAATAATGTTGGAAAGGAGGAAAATTATGTAAGCGCATTTCGCTGTATAAGCTATGGCTGGTTGTTTGTAACGCAACCGATATAAATATTTCCTTTAAAGTTTAAATTTCACAAACGATTACTCTGCTTGAACAAAATTTAGAAAAGATATGTATGTTATATTATTTTTTAATACTAAAATGTACGAACGTAAATTCATATATGTTAAAATAAAAAATGCATTGCATAAACTAGTAGACACACCTTAAAAAACCGAGAGACCACTTCAATATTTACGTGTTTTAAACATTAAAAATGTGTTATAACGCGTCGTTAGCAGTATCTGTTTAAAATCACTACGACAATTGCGCAATGAAAAAATTGAAATAACAATAAGCTATTTTTTCACTTAACGATTTCAAACAAATTTAAAATACTAATAACTTGGACCAACTAGAATCCTCTTCTACTCATATATCCCTCATTACAGCGTATTTCTTATTATTTTATAATAATAATTAACCAGCAATGAAAGGATCAATACGAGAATAAGCACGAATTTACCTCAACGTATAGAGAAATCAGAAACTCGTTTATCGCAACTATAACAGTCGCGCACGGCACGGTCATTTCTCGCTGCATCATCGCGATATCGTTCAATAATAGCACACTGGGCAAATAATATTATCGAATATCGCAGCGTTCGCTAGTGTCCGCCTGTCCCCCGTGCAAAAAAAAAAAGAAATCCAAGTTTTACTAGGACAGAACGCGGTGGATCGCGTCTCTCTCCATTACCCTTATCCCCTTTGTTTCTGCAGCTCTCTATCACTTCTCCAAGCCCGACAACTCGCCTCCCCGTCGTCGTTTACCCTCCTTTTGTTGTCTCGCTCTCTTTCTCTTCCATTTCCTCCCGTGTACCGCTCACTTTTTTCCCTCAACGTCCTCGCTGCGCTCTCTTCAGCCACGTTTTTCAGCCTGCCCATCGACGTATCGCGTTTCCCCAGCCGGCTGCGGTGCCGCTGGCCTTTTCGATGCTCTGCTCTCTCCGAGCTCTCGATCCACGGACAAGTGGATCTCTCGCTATACACGTATATATATAAGTGTGTGTGGGTGTGTGGGTGTGTATAGAGTAGATCGAAGTAGTCGGGCGGGTATAGTTGCATCTTCCGCGGTGGCGGAGGCGACGCTCGGGGCGTGTTAATGCGGAAAATCCGCGGACCAAAGCCCCCGTTTAACAGGGTTAAGATTACGGCTAATGCGGTGGCGATAAGGATTACAGGCGCGATTCACTTTGCGCGCAGAATGAAATATCCGCGACAGCGTTGCGGATCGGGCCGGTATTATATATAGGCGCGCGTATCGCGTGGACGCCGCTAAATAATCGAGATGTTCGCGGTTGAGAGAGCTCCCTCGTCGTTACATCTACACGACACCGTATCACGCCGAGCTACTGCTTCCGTGGGCTTTTCAATGTCGAGCATGTATAAAGTGGAGCAGTCGTGTGCTCCGTCTCTTTCTCTCGCGTCCACGCTCTATATCGTTTATTAATTGGCTCGAATATACTTATATGTTTGTATACCGTAAAGAGTTGCCATGCTTCATCATTGAGACGAGACTGAATTCTAGCGAATGAATGATCGAGTAAGGTTTTCGGTTTTGTTTTTTATGGAATACTTTGAAATGTCAGGTGGGATTTATATGCGGTACACGAGATGGTAATTTTCATACATTTGAGATATTCGGTTACTTTAATAGTGTTCATGTCTGTCGGTAATTGTATTTTAAGATTTTTTAGCAGAGTCGCTCGATGTATATTTAACAGAAAACAGTGCCAGGCTAATATATGGTCTATATTTTTAATAATGTGAAGATCATGCGTGGGAGAATCTTATTCATTCTTTCTGAACAAGTAAAATATACTTTTAACTGAGTGGCCGACGCTTCCGACGTTCTATTTGTACGTTCCTTTTCAGGGCTGGATACAAGTTCGCAAATGGATTTTTTTTAATTAATATTTCGTTGCACGAGCAATGGTCTAGATTTTGTTCAATAGTATGACAAGTACATATTGGATTAGCGACAATATTGAATGGAGCTTGAGACGCAGCGAGATTATAATGTTCGGAGCGCATTCCGCTTGTAGATTTTGTTATAGTTTTCTTTACGTTTTGTAATACTCCGCCTGTCCCAGTATATCATTTTTATTTTTTTTAACGATATTGTTAAAGATTTTCTTGGTGCAGAAGAAAAAATAAAAATTTCCTTTATTCCTCCGCGGTGGTCCCATCTTCGCTCATATTTATGTCGTAGAGAGGATCGTCTATTTTCTTGAGCAGAAAGAGCAATGTGTTAGCAGCTTCTATTATATCTGATTTTCCGAACGTTTTTTTAAGGAAAAAGTAGAGTATTTGATGCTCTGTTTGTGCATACGTTTGATTTTCTATGAAAACCAAGTACCAATTAATCTTCAATATCTTGTCCTTATTTTTTTCTATCTTGAGCGATCGAGTTATCTTTTTTTATTTTTATTTCTGCTTTTTATTGGTTTCATCAGTACGGATAAGTCTTCGTAATATGAAGTGTCATTTGCAGTAGAAGAAATAGTTAAAGGGCGTTTTATGGTAGTGCCCTTAGGAATTTTTAAGGCATTACGTTCGTCGATGGGATTTTCAGACTTAATTGTTTCGACATCAGCTGAATCTTCTATCAAGGGGTTTATTTGCATGCTTACCAGTCCGGTTTACATAGAATTTTGCGATGATTGATTATTTATATTTTTACAAAATCGGACTAAATGTCCTTCTTCTTTGCATTGAAAGCAAGTGAGTTTTTCAATAGAAAAATAGATCCTATATGTAACAATGTCGTAACCTATTCGTACAAATATCGAAAGTCATTTTGACGTTTGACGTCTTCTTGGTCAATATACACGGAGAAAAATGATGTAGCAATGTTTAAGGTAGCTCTAGGGTTAATCCGACTTTCTAAGACATAAAAAATAATTACATAGAAATATTCAGGAGGATTTACTGAATATATTTTATAAATTTTGAGGTGAGTTATCGTGTAAAAATTAAAAATATTGTAAATTAAAGTTGAGGTATTTAACATTAGCCCTTATGGGACAGACACTCTGAGAGACGGGAAGTGAAAGATTTTTTTATAGATAGCGGTTTATGCCATTATTGAAAAACTAGTTTTTAATAGATTGATATCTCAGCTTTTCAAAAATATAAAAGTTATTATAGGTTATCGTGTAAAATTAAATTGAAAATATTTGTAAATTTGATTAAAAGTAGCATCACTACTTTGTTTATCGAAATTAGTTTTTCACTGTTTGAATGACAGTAGCAAGAATGATAAATTATTCAAGCTCTCTTAATAAAGTATTATACTCAAGCCGATTCAAGCTATCCTAAGCCCTTCAGGGAGCAAAAAAGTTTGTATAAGTTCGATACCTACGATGTCAATTTGTAATGATGGCCGAGAGCGTTAAAGCGCGTGCACTATCGTTTTGCCGATTCGTGCGACAAGGGTTCGATTCTTGTCACCTGTAAAAATTTTTTTTATGTAACTTTTTTTTCCCCAAAGCATTCCTCCTAATAACGATATTTTTCTCCAATACACATTAGAATGAAGGTAAATGAATGAGGGAAAATAATAATATCGAAGCTGTTCTCGAGATATAAGCAAATAAAACTTTCAACTTCAACTTTTCTTTGTTAACGCAGTACGCGCCACGCGGGGCCAAATGTCAAATTAGTAGCAGCTCTGCTACTAAGGCAGTAGCAAAGCGCCTGCTATTGAAGTAGTAGCACGCTGCTGCAAATTTAGTAGCATTTTGCTACTGATTTAGTAGCAGAGGTCTGATACTGTTTTAGTAGCAGCCGTTTGCTACTAAATTAGTAGCACATTTTTCTCCGTGTAGGTGAATCTTGTTGTGTCGAATATCCGGACACGTCGTGGCGGGGAGGGACAACTTGGGGAGGGGAGCGCTGTGCCATAACGGCTGAAAACTCAGGAAGCGCGGGTTCGATTATTACTACTTGTCAAATAAATAAAAATAAATTCTTTATAATAATAATTAATAATGGATATAGTAAAAATTCTTAGTTACGTGATATAGTTTATTATGTATTGTTTTAAAAATTGCTATGTTACATAGCAAAAATTACTAAAAGTGGTTTTGCTATAGTATATAGAAATTTTTACTATAAAGTGAGTATGTCACAGCTTTGCTACGAAACATAGCAATTTTTGTTACCCTTTATCTTAAATATTGCTACAACATTTTTCCTTCAGTATCCTACGCCATAGATACCCGATTTAATTTCTGTGATGTATATAGCCGTTGGGAACTGTTAACATTTGATATTATAATACGCTTGGACTTTGAAATCAATGGACGTATTTCCAATATAGATTATTATCGTTTATGTTTACGTGTTTGTTCACTTCAACCAGCTGGTCGACTATTTGCTGAGTAACTAAGTAAATACGAATTCTTCCATGAGAAATTCGCGAAATTTGTTTCATATTCTGCGGGTCGATTATGTTACCGATTGCGAAAGCATAATCACTTTTAGTCCACTGCTACTTGAGCAATAGGATCCTTTTTGTAAATTACTTGATTGTTCTATATATATATATATATATATATACTGAGTAGCCCGCTAGAGGTACATATGACTGTAGCCTCATTGACAGGTACCCGCACTCACTATCGAACTGTGGGTCGCGTTGACAAACGCGTCTTGATGGTTCGATAGCTCAAGACCGAATCATTAAGTAAGGTTAAGTTAAGTCGTCTCCTGTTCGCGATCCGATGATAGTCGCTGAAGGCCAGACGTATACTTATAACTTCTTAATGAGCAGACCTTTATTAATCATATAGGCGGTAAAAAAGCTTGCACTCCTTTAGGGTATACTATTTATAAAACGGTTATACACTGCACTGTTTTATTCATCCTAGACTTTTTTTCGTCTCACCGTTTCCGGTGAATGCAAATATACCTTTTGCGTCGCAGATTCTTTATAGACAGGAACGCTTTAATTTTTATATCGTATAACTGCAGTTTTGTATGATATGAATTTATGTTTCTTTTTGTAGCACCTCAAGTATACATACACTGCACATAAAGTGTAAATGGCTTACCCTTTAAATTAATACAAGTTGAGAGGAATAAATTATCAATTTTAGCGACTTTAAAGCATTGCAAAGAGTTAAATGATTATAATTTTTTTTATATAAATAAATAAGTCTTCTTACATCTTATAAACAGATAACATTTTTAAATAGTTGTTGATGATTCGACTACTATCCGCAAGGTATTACATAATATTGTGCAATATATTTAAATTATTAGATGTAAAATTATGTAAAATGTCTACTTCATGCGTATATTTTTAGTCATGTATATAAATATTTAAATTAATAATGCTGCTTCGTCTAAAAAGGTGTATCGATTCAACAACCGCTACATATATTTTCTTTGTATTACTCTTTAATTACAACAATTAAAATACAATCCACGTAAGCTATACATTCGACATACATTTATATGTTTCAAAGTGATCACATATGTGTTATATCAACGTTATTTACGGTATTATCGCTATTGTAAATAAAAAGAGCTTCACATAAATATGTGTATGATATTTTTTATACTGTCGTTACAAAAGTACTTTAAGCTTATATTATCTTAATGAGAAATATAAATTTTTAAAAAAATTGGACATTTGAGCTAATTTTGTTGGCTTAAAAAAGCAATATGTAAGTTTATTGGTCGATGTAAACTAATATATCTACAGGGCCTGTCCTACCCTGCTTGTTTTATGCTTGCTATACTTATCATGCAAAAATACAAATCTCGCGCACCTTCCATCAAGTTTTTTACGAGGTTATTCTTTTACGAGTTTACTCTTCGAGGTAATTTGAAATTTTGAAGAAAGATATCGTTAATCGTATACTTGATCGTTGCTTTATAATGAATGCATCTTCTTGTTCCATTTGATAAAACGAATAACGGTATAAAAATTTTGTTTTGTTTAAAACTGACATCTCCCCAGAAATTAGCTCGTCAAAATCAAAGATAATTCTTATAAACAGCATTTTTATTGCTTCGGAGTCGACTGTATTTTATACTAAATTTATAAAGCATTTAATTTTTTGTCTTGAGAAGAATTTTTTTTTACTCGATCGTAAATTGTGCGCTTCCGTGGACACTCGCTACAGCGGCGAAGATCATTCACTGGCAGTAAAGGGAAAGCTTTTAGCTGCAATTTCAAGACACGCAGCCACGGACACTAGTTTCCACGGAGAGTAAGAGACTTTAGAGTATATTCTTTCTGCGGGATTTGAATCAAGTAAAGACAGTAATTCAGCTTTCGAAAGGCGATATATTGATCGAAGCAGAAAATATTCTTTATAGCTGCGGCGGCCCTGTTGTATTTTGCTCTACACCAATTTAATCGATAGAAAATATAATCGATAAATAATACCATCTCATGTACATAATTCTATTTTAATTTTATCTAAAATGTTAAATAGACATTTTAATCAGAAAAATTGGATATTTTTGTGAAAATAAGGAGATTATTAATGAAATATAAAAAACGTGGCAAACAGTTGCGCAATACAGAAGTTTTAATCTCAGAAGCTGTAGCACAAAATAAAAGACATGTGTACCGAAAATCAATATCATATTCTACAAAAATTTTGTAAAAAACATCGAGTAGGTATACAATAAGCAAAGTAACCCAGATGTGACATACATAAGAATGCGCATATAGTACTTTTTAATCATCCAATGATGCATATGGCATATTTATTTCAAGTTCATATTCATCTTTTGATTATATGTGCACTAATATCAGTTTTTTTTTCATATTATCAGAAATGAGGGATTGAAATCTATGTCGCAGTACGTTATAAATTCGCGGAAATGCTTTCAATTATGTAATTTCAATCTAAATTATTCGATTTTGAAATCAGGAAAACTAATTTAATCAAGAAATATTATTAATCATATTTTTCAAATTAGATGATTGAGTCACGAGAATCAATGGAACTTATTTATTGTAAATATGTTATTGATAATTATAATTATAGAGTTTACTAAGCGCAAGAGCAATTATGTTATTCCGCGAAATATTGCATCCATCATAATGTCTAGTACACGGTACCATGGAGTTTACTCTATATTTTAGTTCTGGGAATCGGTGGCGAATTTGAATACGTGCAGAAAGTCGCAACTAATTTTCTGCGAAGCGAATCGATGTGCTATTAAAATATGACCAACGTTAACTTATGAAGTTAGCACGAATTCGGATAAAGTACCATAAAAATCTATGATCGGGGAAACTACTTGTAAATAAGTACGAAGTGGTTAGCAGTAACAAGGCGATATATTTGAAACAAATAAAATGAATGCAAACACCAATACCTTTCGTTACTGGCAGGGAAAATACTAGTTGAAGAGTGGAATAGTCAAACGTCTTGTCAGCATTCGCGCTTAATAATCACTAGCGAAATAGCGCTTGTAGCAGGCAGCACAAGGCATAAACGTTGGGAGCGTAACATCCGAGAGCCAAAACGAATCTAATCTACTTCCCGCGCGATATGCTAATCATTCTCTCTCTCTCTCTTTCTTTTATTTCATGTTAAATGATATAAACCGTTTTGTACTTTGGTTATTTGTATTTTAACATAAGTCGTTCTATGATATTACATGTAGGATCAATAAATATTTTTTTGCTTTTATTTATATTATTTGCATATTTAAAATTATTTAAAACAGATTTGTAAACTGGTCAAATGTAATTTTCTGAGATATTGTAGAAAGTTTTTGTGCAACGTAAATAAGTAAATGATTAACTGAACATGAAATTCTAAGGAAATAAATGTAAAACGATATTATTATTTATGTAGTTTTCATAAATTATTTACAAATAAACTCGGTGCATGCACGTGTGGATAATGTCATATTGGTTATTGATTTGAACAAATATGTATGATACAATATTGTTGGATATATCTAAGTTTGATTTCGTTAATAATCGATGCACTGATAACTATCAATAATTACAAGTGAACCATTACATATATTACTCTATAGGAGAGAGCAAAATTGGCTTTCGCTTTTCTCCAAAAATGAACTATTTTATTGTAACTTTTCTATTTGCATTTACAATTTGTGAATTTTTACAATTTTGGAAATTGAAAATAAAGTTATTAATAATGTTCCTTTGAAAAGTGTAAATAAGTTAGAAAGCGTACAAAGAACATTACTTTCTCGTCAGTGCTGCATTAAAATTTAAAAATTATTGATAATAGATTATTGATAAATGAATTTCGGCCGTAGTTAAACATTGTCCATGTTTCAATTCAAAATACTCGGTATCACCCAGTTCTCCCCTACGTGAATCACAATGATTGAAAGGGCAATGTAAACGGAGAATGTGAGAAGGATACCGATACATTATACTGCAGCTATAATATCGATGGATACTTATAAAACTAATTTAATTATGCACAAAGAATTATGTATGAATATATTTTAAAGAAAAATCCATGAAAAAGCGGTTATTCAGACTTTTTACAATTTGGTGTACGACGAAATACTGACTTTTTTTTCTCATTTGATCTAATTCAACATCTTTATATTTAATAAGTTTCCCTGCATTTTCCATATCATTTTTTTTAAACTCTTTGTTTTGACAAACTGACTTATAGCAGTAGTTTCGTAAAAACTGGAAGCACAAACATTATGCATACCTCAATAATGTTTTCCGGTCAGCAAGTAGAGCATAATGTCACCCAAGGTTTCAATTGTATAATCAATAAGGATTTATTATGTATCAAATCATCGGAAATTTCGCAATATATTGGAGTTGTATTGACGGAATTTAATGACCAATCAGACGAGAGATGTATGAAAGCCTCGCTCGCACATTTGGCCCGCGGAAAATTCTTTGTTTCAACGCAACCCACTCAGGACCGTAAACTCTCTCTGGTCAATGCAAATTATAAACATCAACACCTGTAAACCTGCATCAACTGATAATTGATTCCAATATCTCCCCGTTCCTCGGATTTCTAACGCTCGACAATGAATTATTATTAATCGATAGTCGCGCGTCCGTCTAACTGTAAGCTCTTTTTGCCATATCTGCGTCCGCATACAAACGAAACCAGTGCAGCCCGATCTCACCCACTAACCCACCCACACATGTACACATACACGAGTCCAGGGGCATTAAGTAGCCAATTTTCATTCCGTTGAAATTGTTACGAGGCTGCATGAGCCCACCAACGAAAGATCATTAATTGTTATCGGGGCGTGTAATAATGAGAGATTAGTATGGGTCATCAGGACCCCCCCCCCCCCCTCCGACTCCACCCTTCTCACTACCTCTCTCACTCGCTCTGTCCTACTGTATTCAATTAAACAGTTAAATGCATCGATGCTAATCCGCGAAGCGCCCAACTGCGGCAACCACGCGCACGCACACACACATAGAGAGAGAGAGAGAGAG
>UELV01080081.1:0-11320 GCA_900490015.1 Megastigmus stigmatizans | reverse complement strand
GTGCCAACTATGCCTAATTATAAAGAGCTAGTATTAGCGAAGCAGACTCGTATGAATAATGCTAGTTGTAATTGTTATGTATGTTTAACTGCTAAATCCAAAGGACACATAAAAGTTGAGAAAGGCAGAGGTGAATTTAGAGATATAAATAAGGATATTGACATTTGTACTTGATTCTATGAATCACATAAAGCAGAGCAGCTGTTATCGAATAAAAATAGTGATTCTGTTGATTGATTAAATATTGCACTAAGTGTTTGCAAGAAATTAGTAGAGGGAAAGGTCATTATTGCAAAAATCTCAGGGATAATGTATTAAAAATGGTTGAGAAACTCCCTAAAAAAATCCAACAGCAAATTGCAACACATGTGATTCAAAAAAATGCGCAATCTAAACCCGATGTAAGTGACAGACGGGTCAATATTGATTTGAATTTGAGTACTGCTGGGCGAAGTACGAGGATTACAGTAAATAAAGTTGAAAAGACCGTGGCCTTTGATGAAGATAAATTGGATAATTTTCGAATTCAACTAGGAGCTTCACAGAGAGAAATGAGAAAGATTACTAATTTCGTAAGGTGTAATGTTGGTAGAAGGTCTATTCCAAAAAACTATCGAGAGCATATGTCAAAAAAGTCTAAAGAATTGTCAGATGTTTACACAACGGGTGTCTACGAGTTTGATTGTGAAAGCGCAACAGATATTAACAATAAACAATAAATGTAAGCTCAATTTGGTCAACTTGGAGTTAAAAACCGGATTGTACGCGTGTACCTAAATGCTCCACTTTCCACTTCACGAATGCGCATAGCATAAATACAAAAACGTCCATAACTTGCGAAAAAAATCACTTACGATTTTCAATTTACTATTTTTTTCATCTGCAAACAATATAGAAACTTTCTGCGTTAGCTGATTTTGGATCCATTTTTGGACCACTTTTGCATGCTTCAGGCACACCGTGTATGCAAAAGAATTCGGAAAGTGGATGACGGAGGATACAATAAGAGAACAAAAGGAGTATCTCAATGGGACAGGAAGAAACAGAGGAAAGGAATTTACAATAGTTGCAAAATACATGTTAGGGGGGATGGAAACGGGAGCAAGTACTGGTTAGAGGAAGAAAAGAGGATGTGCAGACTGTGTGGATTGGAGGAGGGAACAATGGAACACGTGTTCAAGGATTGTGAGGTCACAGGAAAGAAAGAGAGAAGCTGGGAAAAGATATGGAAAGAAGGAGAAAAATTCAGGGCAATAATGTACGAGATAGAATGGAAAAGTAGAAGAAAAAAGAACTAGAAAGGAGGCAGAGAAGCGAAGCGAACGACGCGGCGAGGTAAGGAACATAAGGAAGGTTGGAATGGAGAGAAAGTGAATGGAAATGGATAAAAATAGAAGGAAGAAAGTATAGCTGGAACAGGGAGAGGAATGAGTTAGAAAGGAAGGAAGAGGGAAGCGAATAGGATAGAAGAGAGAAGAAGGAAGAAAGAAGAAAAAGTGTGTAAACAAAAAAGGTGTAAATTTACTAAAAAGACACTATCGTTTATACAAGAAAATTAGAATATAATATGTAAATTAAATGTAAATCAAATGATATAATAAAGAACTACATATATATATTTTCATTATTTTTATTATTAGTATTAGTATTGAATCTGAATGGTAGTGCTCCTGATGTGCGAGCGATATTTTCCAGATCCGCAGCAGTAGAGATGGGGTAAGCTGTTTCTTCCTCCCTTCTTCTAGCAAGAAATTTATTCTGCCTGTGCCAGATGAATTTAATATTTAAATTTTTGTCATAATCTTTAAAATTTGAAAATTCTTATAAACATCCTAGCAGAAATATATATTTATATAGTTTAACGTTTGGCACAGACCGGTCCCAGATCCCTCGTCGACAAGGGAGAGGTCAAGACCTCTCGTATTAAACGTCGTAAGTTTGTTTTCTAAAACCAGATAAACGAGCTCTTTGCTGGAAAGCCTAACCAACAGTGACGAAATGAAGGTTGACAGTCGTCAGATTAAGGGCCCTGCCGATGATCATTGCCTGGGTTTTGGAGAGTTTGAGAGGCAAACTTTTAGTGTTGGCCCACTTGAAGATGGCGGATGCGAACTGTGTCAGCAAACTCGTGGCGTTTACAACTCCTGTAAATTTGATTATCATCGGCATATATCATATGCTTGCAGTATTTGGGCAGGAGGGGCAGGTTATTGGTGTCAATGGCGAATAGTAAAAGGCCCAGACGAGATCCCTGTAAGACTCCACCAAACGTGATAATCAACTCTGATGCAGTTCCATCCTCATCGATGACGGCTTGATATCCGTCAACAAGGTATGAAGTGAACCATTTGATCCCTTGATCAGATATTTTGAATGAGCGAAGTTTGCTGATAAGGATGTCCTGTGGTAGTCTGTCGAAGGTTGGGGAAAAATCGAAAAAAAATGAGCACCGTGAGCTCTCTATAACCCATTGTCTTTTTAAAGTTATTCAAAACGCAGAGTAAGGTCATCTGGGTGCAGTGATATTGGCGGAAGCCGGTTTGTCGAGGATTCAGTAAGTTATAATTCTCTATGTAAGTCATATCAGCTATTTTTCTACTATTTTTTCCATGAACTTGGAGCACTCAGAGAACCTTGTAATGGGTCTGAGATCAGAAAGTGTATCTTTTGACTTCGCTTCCTATAAACTTGTCGCCTATCGTAATTACCAAGTGTTTTAGTATGACAGTCTGAATTTTCTGCAATTTCTCTTACTGCCGCACTAAACAGGGGTAGCTTGTCCGTTAAACCTCGGAATATGGTTTATCAATCGGTAAAACACAAATAAGTCAATGTTGTGCTGGTGATGTTCTTTCGTGCTCAGCTGGCTCGCTCTCACCGGTTGGCTTTGTGTGTTATGTAAGGTTAGTGATTAGAAGCATGGCACGAAATATTTTGAAGCAGGTTAGTTGGATTAGTACGAAGCGCGTGCCTACGGTTATTCGTACAGGTCAATAAGGGAATTTTGGTTAACCTCTCTTCGTCTCGCCTAGTCGGCGTTTGCAGAATAAAGAAGACTGATACAAAATTTAATAAATATGTATGAATTATAATAATAACTGAAATTTGATAATTAATTAATTGAATTTTTTGCATAATTCTTAGGTTATTTTTAAAAATGTAGATTTTAAAATTTATGTTACTACTACTTAATTTATTTGTGAATTATATAGTACATATATACTGGTACAAATAAATAAATTTGAGAAAGCTAAGAGTCAATAAATCTGCAGCGACTTTTTTTAATTACAGAGAAGTAATTGAACTTTTATGTACCGTTGTTAAAATAATTAAAAAAAGTTATATAACAGTTAAAGTCGAAGAAATATGACTTTTATCCTGTTTTTATTTTAACTTTCTTTAGGTCAAACAATTTAACCCGTATTTTTAATTTCAGATTTGTATTTAGGAAGCAAAAATACGCAGTGATAAGCACATTTAAAATACGAACTGTATTTTAAAAATATTTTTTAAGTTCATTTTTTTGGAAACTCTCATTTTTACGACGTAATCTTAATGTTATAATCTAAATTTTATAGCTATCATTGCTTACAAAAAAGACTCACGTTGTTTTTAAAAACTTCTAATACAAATAAGTAATATAAATTCTATACTTTTAAATTTTCAGTCGTTGAAGAAACGGCGGCTACAATGAAAGAAGTACTAGCAAGTTTACCAGGATTTACTATAAAATCCAGTAGAAGAAGATCGACTAAACGACTATCTGTAGCGGCGCAGTTGGAAGCAGGTTTAGTAGATTTAGAATCTCCAGCAAGCATTTTAGCTAACACTAGTCTCAGGGCGCTTTTAAATCGGCATACTTTTCAAGGCTTACCGCCGTTGTATCAAAGAAAGTTGGCACAGCTGCTACCGGCTGTTGATAGACACGTAAGTTCAAAAAATATTATTGTTTTAATTTTAGGGTTTTTATTATTTGGTTAGTATAAATACTAAACATAAATAGCAAAAAAAACGACTAAAAAACAACATTTTGAGTATCCTAGTCTTAAGAGGACGTAGGTAAAAAATAAATATTAAAAAAGAAATTTTATTACACCTCGCGGCCGGCCTGGTACGTATATGTGTCACCCTGCTGGTCGACACATACCACTAGATCTTTTAGGAACTATTCACGGGAAAAAATCCCCAAAGTATGACTTAAAAATTCAAAAATCCCGGCCGAGGTTTTAAAGTAGAGGCCTGTATGCTATTTGATCCTGAGTTTCAAGAGAATCGGTCCATAAATTCAATATTTTAACTAACATTTACAAAAACAAAAATTTTAAAAATTTTCGTTATCTAATCCGCTATATTGAAAAAATACGTAAAAATTTAAAAAAAGTAATAACGTATTTAAAGAGAGTAGGCAATTTTGCAGCGGAATACAAATTTTCAAGTTTTTTTATCGTCGTTTTACTTGTTTTTCAACACGATGAAAACAAAGTAAAGTTTAGGGTATTCCCGGACGAAACAGGTCTACAACGTCTTATTTTTTTTTTGTTTTTTAAACAAGGTTTGAAGAAAAAAAAATTAAAATGTTTCCTATTTTTCTGTATTTTTTAGTGATTTTTATCATCCTGCAAGGGAATCATAAAAAGAAAATTTTCAGAATTTATTTAATAATAAATAAATTCATATTGTTTAAACAATTCGCTTTATTAGAACACCTGCGGTATCCTCAAACTAATTTAAAGTATCAAATATATTTAATTTCTGTCCACTGCGCAAGCGCAAGCATCTCGCACAGGTTCGCGCAGATTGCAAAGTAAGCGCGAGGCCGCATTAACTATGCATAAATCCTGAGTACCATCTCAGAGTCAGAACACGGAAAATAGAGCCGAGAAAATTCAGGAAAGCACGTTAATCTACATAGGAAAGCCCCTAATAAAACAAGGGGCGAAAAACGCCGAGAAAATCGGAACTCCACACAATTAATTAAAATCAATTAAAGGATAATTTCCGATGATAAAGGGGCAATCTATAAATAGCTCCGAAATTTCGGAGATTATGCAAAATTCAGAAAATATGAACAACCATCAATATTCTTATATGAAAATTTCACATCACGGGCATTAATATTATTTATTCATGGCATTCAGACATACTATTAACTAATTAAAATCTCAGCATATACTTAATCGAATTGTTTCGAGTAAATTCATGCGAATCAAAATTAGTAAAAGGAATAATTTACTCTACACGTAATAAATAATCACGTAACTAATTGTATGGTATAAATAATTCAATTGTTATTAACAAAAGAAATTCAAATGCACCATTTTCATCGAGTTATAAGATTATTAATATTAATAACATAAATTTACACTGCAACAGTTACTTAAAAATTCAAGCATAATTAGATGATGAGGGCGTGGCTTAGGTGCGCGAATCTATAAAGGGTTAATTACAAAATCTTATTCGCGCGCATACGGTTATCTGCGAAGATAATCTCTCGGAAAGATCAAGACGTGGGAAATTAGAGAACACAACCGCGTGGTGAAAATCACTCTGTCGCCAACCATCACCTGCCATCATCACTGAGGAAGCACCTGCAGCAGCCAAGAAGTTTAGAAGGAGAGTTTATCGGTGACCAGGCAGAGCCACGTGGTGGAAGGACGACCATTCTCGCACATAAGGTCCACTGAAGGAAATTAGTCTACTTTTTATCAAGTAAGGAAAAGGGGCGGATTATCCTTTTGGAAAAACGTCCCGAGTCGTGCAAACGAAGTGAGACTTGTCTCCCACAGATTGCACGGCGCTTTTACTACGATAACAATAAAAGTTCGCGATTTAGAGTTGCGAAAACAGATCGCGGAATATGTTTGTTTGTTTATTGAATTAAATGTCGTGCGGTCACGCGATTCGTACGTGATCGGTCATAGGCCTGCGAACTGAGGGGCGGATTATTCCGAAAGGCAGAAACGCTCCCAGTCCTAAGTAAAATTACGCGATCGCACGTGGTGCGTAATTCCTCTTCGTCCGCGAGGAGATGGTGCTTACAACGGCGGTCACCGCGTGGATATATATGAACGCGATCGCGGAAGATCGGCCCATCGGTTGGGAGTTTAAGACGCGACCGGCGCGAAGCGAGACCGTATAGGCTAAAATGATTGTATCTGCAATAAAATAGACGCGGAGAGTAATTAACGTGTAGCATAAGTTGACGTTTTATATCCGTTATGTGAGGTATAAAACGTCTTGATTGAGCAATAAACAAAATAATAAAGGTCAAATGGCAACTTTTTTAAACATCAAATGCAGTGTTTTTGTACATTTTTGTCTCGATTTATTTTCCTACCTTCTCTCACTAAAATTGTGTGTTGCACGAATATAATGAATTAAATATATGTTTGGCAGCATAAAGTAAGCAATTTGAGCAGGCTTATAGCCAGGTAAAATTAGACATAATTTTTGGAACTCCATAGAATAAAAGGGAGGTTCCAATCCACTAGATTTAAATTAAAATTATACAATTTTCTGTATGTATTAAAGAATAGTCTATTATAAATTAAATATAAGCGTACATAAGTACATTTTTAGCCCTTTTTTGTTGGATTATAACTAAAAAATAAGTTGGAATAGACTACTTTATGTTCCATAACATGAAGGGCTGGCTTAATAAAAACATATATCAATAAAAATTAAATATTTATATAAAATTTTTACGTAAGTAGGTGGGTGTTTCCAGAACATTTTTCAAATTTATAATCTATCAATACAAAACTAGCGACAATTCCATGGGTCGCTAACGTTCTCTCGCAAGATTGTACTTATTATGATTAATTTCTCGTTAAGAAGATGTGCAATCTTTTTTATATTTCGTCAATGGAAAAAGTAGGTAAGGTAGAAATTCTTGCAATTTTAGCACATCTCTTTAAGGGCGCAGTTCCATACCCTTTTTTTCAAGCTTTTTTTTTTCATAAAAAGATTTATTTTATTGTTTCAAACTTTTTAGATATAAGAAAAGGATATTTTAAAGTACAATAAGTTTTTTTTTTATGAAAAATGGCGCTAGTATGACTGGCTGAAATTGTCCCGAATTAAATCTTGCTGGCACAAAAACGCAAGTTAGGAGCTTCTGAAACAAAAAAAAAATTAAAAACGATTATTGAAAAATAAACTTATCGCTATCCTTCAGTCCTTTCGTTGCGACGCCCTATATCAAGGCACAGTGCAGAGTACGTTGGATTTTCCTCGCGATTGTGGCTGGAAGGACTTGAGTCAGCTATGCAGATACTCCAAACAGCATTGCGCTGATCTCGATCGCTTTCCGGAACTTCAGGAATTTCAGATAAGCTGAGACGTTGACTCCTCGACGAGCCCTTCCGAGTATGCATGGTCTTCCTACACTTGGTGCATTGACTCGGTTGATGGCAAAACAAATAAGGCAGTTGGCCCGTGATACTGTGTACTTTCTAATTGCTCGTTTTGGATGGATAAATAGTGGAGAATTTGGCAAACTCTATTCACAGAGAGCTTATGCGAGTGTAAGCGCCATGGCATTCACCTGGTAGTACTGAATCAGCAGAGTCGGCGAGGTCAATGCGCGAGTTGCTTAGACCCCAAGTTATTTAGGTCACTAAATAAAGCAAACGAAAAATTTTTGCAAGCTTGCGCGGGATTTCAACCACTCTCCCCTTTGGACTTGTCATGGCCCCAATGGCGGCGTGAGGAGATGTAGCGTAGAAATTTTTAGGCTTCCACATGTGTATGATATAGATTTTATTGGGTGCGAGTATCACTATGACGCTTGCAAAATTTGCCGACATATGGCGTAGCGTTTACGCATCGTATGTTTGTTCAGTTTGGTATATCCCCAATAAAACTCAAATAGAGATGGATTAAGAATTAGCAATGAACTGTTGATCTGGTTTTTATGCTTTCGCTTTTCCATTTTATGTTATTTTTTCGTTCTATCTGATGCTGTTGTGGTATGGAATGAACTGTCACGTTTCTTTTTTTGTTTCTTGTGATATCGTTGTTTTTTTGTTCTAGCAAGTTCTCTGCGTTTCTTCTCTCAATCAGTATCTATTCGATTTGATTCTTGCTTTTTCTTCTCTAATTCTGATTTATATTTTTGTGGAAGTGGTGCTATTGACACGCTGGGTAATTTCTTAAAGAGGATTATTGTTTTTGGTTTATTTTTCTATTTCGTTTCTTTTAATGGTGCTGGTAATGCCAATCATCGCCATTTGTATAGTTGTAAGAAAAATTGCACAGAACTTCAAAATTCGGTGTAATGTCACTTGAAAACAGAAGCTGCTGATTTTTGTCTTTTTGGTGGGGTAGGAGAGAAGGAGTGATTTTTTGAATGATTCGTTAAAAGAATCATCTATTCTTGGAATATGTGATTTATGAGTCATATTGGTATCGTTGACGCGTAGAGGCCATGATACTAAAAGAACGTCGCCACGCCTCAGTGCTAGGAGCTGCAAATCAAAAGACCCTGGGAGGAAGTCGAGAGGAGTGAGCGAACGCGTTAACATCACTACGATGTGACAGAATATTAAACGGCAGTCAGCCGATGCAGAGCTCATGGCGTCTGTCCGCAGATAACCAGCTCAGGCTAATGTGGTGTAAGGTGACATGACCATGTCGAGATATATTACCAGACCCCACCCACTCCAATTGCACATTACACAAGTTTGCAAAATTCAGCATAGCAACAAATATATAATAATTAAGTGAGTGTGATGGCAGATGAATAGGTGGGGGAAATACAAGGCAAGTAGTTGAAAAATTAATTGATAAATATTTTGACAGTATTTATTACCATTATTATTGCTATTTATGTACAGATTCATTTAAGAATGCAACCAGAGAGCGTAAGTGTAAGTTAACACTTTCATACAAAATAATTTATATATCCTTTAAGGAATTCTCTAAATTATTTACAAGACTATCATCGATAGTCCGTAACGCACACTCTACTTTGTAACTACTCAAATAAGTATATTGTGAATTTTCATTATTCTGTATTTTATCTCTAGCCTAATTTACAAGGAACTCTAATATACAATTAATCCCTTTTGATATGTTTCAGAAATACTTTATTCTATAATCTATACGTAGACTAAGCCCCTTTAACCTCTTAAAGGTAACGCGCTTAAATACAGTCGTCTTTCGAAAGCGTTCCTTTGCAGATTCATCATCATCAGGACCCTCTCCTCCGTCTGGTATTAATTCAAACGCTCTATCGGAGTAGCTTATCATGTACCTGATGGTGTATCCAGGAATTGATATAAGCTGGTCCAATATTCCTTCCTCGTTGTATGTCCGAAAATACTTATCAATATTTTCTAATTGCTGCTTGAGGTCCTCCCCAACATCGAGTGAGAAGCGGAATTTAGAAAAGTTTGATAACCCGCTAATGCGCACAATAGGCTAGAAATTTTTCGAGTCGTTAGAAGTATTTTCCAACCCGACGAGCATGATCTTTTCGAAGGAGATAGTCAGTCCATACATCGCAGGCAGAAGATGAAGACACCGGTATTCTCGAGTAAAATTTGCCATCTTCCGCTTCTTCTGGTTTAATTAGATGATAAATCGACGGAGACGGCGTGTAGTTACAGTATCTTGAGAAGTCGCTATTTATATGCCAAAATCAGTATTTCTGTTGGTGGGGAACCAATGGGAGACTCTGTAGAGATGATTATAGAGCACTATCAAATTCGAACACGTTTGGACTAAAATTACATATTGCGCAGTTTATTTGCAAAATTTTTTGTAATTGCATCATTTTTTTCTAAGTGCGATGAAAAATTCTTCATGAAAAGCGTAAAACACAATCCTGCAGCCATATAATATAAAACATTATGCGATACTGTCCACACACAGCAGAAAAAGAACCTTGCAATTGAACATTATTCCACTTAACCCTATTACAGTTTCTCCGTATACGATTCACATAGTGTTAAATATGAGACCGTCTGCCAAAACTATGAAAGTAGAAATCAGTACCGTCTTTTGTCACATATATGGCAACTCAATGCATATCGCTCCTCCTATGGTCTTCTGTATTAAATACAAGAGCAGTTGGTCTCGTCCAGGTGAGTGGAATCCGATCTGCAGGATACTCTACCACAGTGTAAAATTTTATCTGAGCAGGCGTGTAAGAATTTCCGTCGTGTCCATCACAGAGGTTCAGTGGTGGTTCAAATAGAAACTCTATTAAATTCTATCTTTTGCGACCGCGTGAATTCACTCAGCTCTTCAGCCAATACGCATTGTTATGTGCACAGCTATATCTTAAGTAGCAGGGCTTAATAGGGTATTGAAGACAATACTTTTTCTTTGCAGCGCACATATATTTTGTCGGTTCTTTGACAAATTTCCTCCAAGTTTTTGCTTAGCTTCTGTAACGCGATATTTATGCCGCATTACAAGTGAGAGTGGAATATTCGACATCATCGCAAACTCGGATAAAGAAGCGTCATGGGACACAACACACATACAGACAAACGAGACGAGGACCACCGAAAATCGCGGGATAGAGAGAGAGAGAAGCGTGACAATAGTCGCGGTAGAGATAGAGAGAGAAAGCGCGAGAAGAAAGACCAAAAGAGAAGAAGGAGAAACCGGAGCAGAGAGAGCGGTTGAAGAGCAGAGACTCCTCATTGATACGCCGGCGAGCGTGAGGCGTGGATGCAAGCTCGCGCCCATCACTGGAAAGGAGCCACGAGGTCCTCCGCGGCGAGAATTATTCCGCGCTGCGAGAAAACGCGGAGCTTAGCGCGCTAAGATTCGAAACTAATAGTGAAATTGTCGGGAGCTGCACCGGACCGTCATTTGGTCACACCTACAGCAGGATGATCCAAAGGCAGAGTGAGGACGACAAGCCAGATGGTAATGCTCCAGCCAAGAGAGCAAGAGAGCGCACACGAGACGACCACTCGCCCGATTTCTAGCGACTTCCGCTTCGAGATACCGGACCCGAGATCGGTGAAGCTACAACGGTCAGCAGTAGGGCGACGACGACGAGCCCAGGACCAGCAACCGAAGACGGAGTGATTGCTGACACTGTAAGTGCGCTATTTGGAGGCCAAGCGCGCCTAGTATTTCTCTCTTCCTCTCATTTGCGCTGTGAATACGAGCGTGAACCAAACCGTCGGCCGCTCAGAGAAATCGCGCGACAAATTTAAACTCGCAAACGGGATAAATTCATAATTACGCGTGACGGTTCGCTGCGCGGAAGTACGCGCGACTTACCCGACGCTTCCTCGCTCGTATTCGCGAGAATCGAATAGTTTATCTTTATGATCATTTATAAACATATATATAT
>UELV01080079.1:0-13065 GCA_900490015.1 Megastigmus stigmatizans | reverse complement strand
ATATATATACATGATTCTATAGAGGCTCAGCTGCGTCCGAATCCCGGACGGCCTTAAATGCGTCTCTCTCTCTCTCTCTATATCTCTCTCTCTCTCTCTCTCTCTCTCTCTCTCTTCGGCCTGAAATCGAGTTATGTGTTCCGTTGTGCAATTTCGGCTGCTGAGCTTCTATAACGTACGTGCGGTGCGTTGCTCGTATATACCTCCTGGGACTTTAGTTCCTCGGTGTTGCGATATGGAATCGGATGCATGTGCACCGATAGTGAATATAGTTGATGGTTGAGAAAATTGTGTAAATTGTAATTGATTCGTCGCTGTTGCATTCAAATTCGAGCGCTTTGATATTCCTGTTATATAGAGATCGGAGGATATAGCTGGGAAGTTAAGACGACGAAATTTATTCATTTCGAGAGGAGATTTTGCACCTTATACGAGTTATACACATAGTCAATTCAAAGTTAACAGTTGGACTAACCCAAGACTAATTGAAATCCTTCTGCGCGCAATTTCCACAGATATAAAGAAAGAGCGGGATAAAAAATAAAAAGACATAACACGTCATACTCGTAATAGCGCGTATTAATAGGCGATAACACGAGCGATAATCGTTGTATTTAAAGACGTATATAAGTGCAGTTATCAGCTGACATCATGGGTATTATATCAATGTAAAAAGAAAACTCACTCCACTTCCAGCCTCCAGCTATACGAATGGACTCGCAGTTAATCTTCGATATAGGCTAACGCACGTTGTAATCGTATACTTTCGCGATATTCCAAGATACGTAACCCAGCTCCCCCTGACCCCAAACGTCTCACACGCGTCGCGCACGCTTGTATCTATAAAAGCGCGAAGAGCCATCCCTTACCTATACGACCGCACCTCGTGCGCGCAGACCAAGCCGAAAGTCGTAAAAAAAATAAACTCGCAAAATGAAAAGTGCATAAAGCACTACACACATACGCGCGCGCGAGCACACACACTTTTACGTCAGGTCGAGTTCGCCTCCTTCTCGGTCGGACGGTTTAATAAAATTCATGGATTCCGTATAGTAGCGAAAACCAACCCCCATATATATACTTTTCTCGCGTTTGTTTTTATACGACGTGTAACGTACAGCTGCGCATATGCTGTGTATAACCGTGAAAGAGAGAGAGAGAGAGAGAAAATACACTGGCAAAAGAAGAAGAGAGGAGGAGGCCTTTCGTACATATATATTTCCTGCGCAGGGTTAACGTTGGGCGAATCTTGTGTTATAAGCGAAGGGTCGACGCGTAACGGCCGCGCGTCATTTATTTTCTCACGCGCGCGGACCCCGAGTGTAAATAATGTAGCTTTTATTACGCGTGCAGTACGTGCGTGTGTGACTCCTCTCTCTCCCTCTCTCTCTCTCTCTCTCTCTCTCTCTCTCTCTCACTCTCGTACTTTACGTGGCGATCTTTTTTTTTCCCTCAACTCTGGACTTTATATATACTTTGAGCGATGATGAATGGCTGCACGCGTTTTTTCTTTGATTCGTTGAACGGTTCTGTAGCAACTGCGTGTCTATAGCTTGAGGCAAAATTTATGTATCGCACAAGGATTGATTTTATTAAACTGCGATTAGAACGCTTTGGTTCCTCGTATATAGTCCAAATAAAACGGCTATATAGGGCAAGACAAAAAACAAAGAAATACGGAGGTTATACTTTATTGTCGCGCGGCGGTGAGATACGAGGGAATTAATGTACTCGATATTGGATTCTACGTCTTTGATAGGAAAAAGTATTTGCTGTGCGACTGCGGGGGATGAAACAGTTTCGTCGTATAAGTTTCTTTATTAGGTGAACCCAAATGGTAAATAATTAGCGATTTATTATGTGTATAATGGGGTCGAGACGATGGGAAAAGCCGGAAAATGAAGCGCGCGAAACGATTCTTTTTCTCCCGGGGCCGCCGCGGAGGCAGGGCTAAATGATGGGAGCTCGTAAAAAACAAAGCCCGCCTGTATATTTCATACTTGAAGCGGCTCGCGAAATTAAAGCTTGATCGTGCGCCATTACATAGGTCGCGGGCTAAAAAATTATTAATGTCAAAAACAGACTGCGCACGGCTGTTCTTTTGGAGCACCGAATTGGCGTCGCGGCCTTTTAAAATAAATATCGGCTTTTAATTACTCGACAATGTATAATAACTCCCGCTCAGCCTTTTCGTACATTCGGTGAACGATGCTTTGCTTTTTATTTTTCATACGTACAATTAATCTTGACTGAAATTGTTTCGTACATCGCGATATTTTATCAAATCTCGCGCTCCGAAAGCCATTGAATAAATCAAATTTACCGCATCATCTATTAAATATGTATATGATAACGAAAATCCAGACCTAATATATATGTATGCATCGCGAAAAGAAGAACCAACACTGCACACAGATTCCAGCTGACGCGAGGCTCACGTCAAACAAAAGACGGCCAAAGGCAGGGCAGAGAGACGTGGATGCATCAGCGACGAAATCCCAAAAGCGCTCGAGCACTATAAAGTCTGTCTAAAATATTTTCCAGCCTCCCCAAATGACGTTTCAATGTCTTGGCTCGTCTCCTCGCATATACACAAAAGCTCTCTACTCCACGGCCAAGCATCCATCTTTTCTATATACACCCAAATCTTTTCTATACATATATATATCTATGAATACAACCTGCACAGACGAAAGCCTTTCGCGTCGGATTAAAAATCCCTGCCAAGTAGTAAAGGTCGATTCCCGTCAGACAAAGCCACCGCGAAAGCTAATCTCTCGCGTCCTTGCGCCTCGCAATACAACCGTTCCCGTAACAATGTCGATGTGTGCGAATAGATCCGTGAGCATGCAAAAAAAAAGCACACGCGCTCGTATAAAAAACAAAACGAAGTAGAAAAGAATCGGAGCTTCTTGGATTTTATTAGTGTATAGCGCGCAGGGGGCAGAGGGCAGGCGGGAGGAGGGGGAGGGATGTGTGCGGGTAAACTCGGTAACAACCCCCGCGCTAACAACCCTCGAGTGTCGGGACGGAAATAGCTCGTACCGAGGCTATACATAGACTCTCTCTCTCTCTCTCTCACGCGCGCGCCTTCTTCTTCTTCTTCTTCTATATATCCGCTCTGTAAACGTTATTCTCAGTTGTTCGCGCGCGAATTTTCCTCGGCTGTGTGTGCGTTTTATACGCGTGGATTGTGTCTGTATGTCTGTCTATCCGATGTGTATGTGTGTATGTGTGTGTATTAATAAGAGGAGAGGAAATTCGTTTGAACCTCGGGGCAGAGCAGAAGGCGAGTAGATCGGAAATTCAATTGATTGACCGGAAAAGGGACTAGTCGAGGGCAGACACATTCACACACAGAGGCACACTGCATACACACACGCGCGCGAGGAGGACACACCAGCCGATAATCGTCTTTGACTATAGACCCAACGTAGCTATCTAACACACTCACTCACTGGCACTCCCTGCAGGCCATTTCCTTTGATTCCTTTCCTCACTGAATGCTGAACTGGTCAAACGCTATTACGGTCTAGGCGAGTTAGAATCAAACTTTCCAGCCATGTAGAGAAATATACTTTTTCCAGGACGAGCCGTTTGTCTAATTAACTGGTCTCGCGGATAATGGATAATAGCGTGTGTAATTAAGAGTCCTTTTTTTATTTTCTATAAAAATAAACGCTTATTTTTATCCGTGTATAATTATAAATAGCGCTGTGACATAAAAGAGTTTCGTAAAAATTGATTTTATATCCAGATCATCGCTACATCTTGTATATTTCAATCCGACACCATAATAATTATTACACACGCTGTACGATTACCGTATAATTTACCACCTAATGAGTTTACTAGAATTAGACCGTTACTAATGCAAATCCGTCCTGTTTTAGCGCGGTACACTAGCGAAAAGTTCGGTCTGTACAAAACACATATATCCGTACTCGTTAACGACGTTCACTTGGCGCATTTTAAATTACTTCGAGACTCAATTCCTGTGCTACGCAAATAATCGCTTGTTTAAGTTTATCGCCATGCTTTCCAACTAATACCAGTAGAGCAACCCCCTGTTACCGTTCGAGTGTATAGACAACAGCGACTCTACTCTTTTTATTTTCGTCCCACTTCTCAACTGTAATCAGCGAACTGTAATTTGGCGTTGGTTCCTTTTTTTTTATTCCGCTTCTCTCCATCAGCCTCGAAATGTGCGCGCCGCGTATTTTCCACATCGGTTGCATAGATCCAGGTTTGTGCGCGAGAGCTCTTCATTTGCCGCGCGTTCGTAAATGCAACTTCGGCCCGGTGGAAGAAAAACAACCTATTAAACCGAGAGAAGCATCTATTTTACATGTTCAACAGTTTCTAACCGAAATAGCTGGCGTTTCTGGGTAGGGAGGGAAAGACATTTAAACTCGATAAATTACTTTGGCAAAAACTGTGCCAGTCCCGTGTGTATTTTCAGCTGATTACTTTGTTTACTCCACTGGAATAATTCACGCGTTCTATTTTCCAGCCGTAATAATAAGACTCGTCAGTTTTAAACGTGATCGAGACGTCTGTAATAATCCGCACCGTGGCAATAGGACAGATTTCCTTCTTCCAATTCGATCCCCCGTCGATCTCCTGTCACCTTCATCCAATTCCTCGAATCGTTTGTTTCCTCTGGCGCGCGCGACGCTCTTTAACTACCTACCCGTTGAGCCCATCTCGGAAATGAGACGTTTCGCGAATGAAGAAACGCGCCGGTTGAGCGACGAGAGAAGGGAGAGAAAGAAAAAAATAAACTCGCTCGAGACTTTGATTCTTTGGGGTTTCGACGTGTCTCTCGGTCGAGTCTCGGCGACATATCTATACTTTCAGAGTACGAGGAGTCGCCATGAATTACGAGAGTAATAAAGTCCGGGAAATATATATATATATATATATATATCTGTGTTCTTTTTTTTAGCAAATTTATAAGGTAAAGTGATTTATAATTCGATGGATTTTATTGATTCCCCCGTATAACATTTTTCTGCTTTTTCCTTCGGTGATTTATCGACATAGTCATTTTTCAATTTTATTTATTGCAATAGTAGGAAAATATGGTTGAACGAAACTTTATTTATATATATATATACATCGTATTCTACTGCTGTTATTGTTCTTCATCTGATAAATATACATTACTACGTGACAAAAATTTGAGAGAACGTCCAAGGGTAACAGTAAATATGAGTTTTTTTTGACAGTTTCTTGCTCGTGCCGCTCAACTTTCCCCCCCGACGTTTTCATCCCCAGCTGTTTCTGCCTCTTTTTTAGCCTCTAGATTAAGTGTAGGAAGCCAGAAAGAACGCGAGACAAAAAGATACACGGGTAGACGAGAAAAAGAGAAGAAACGATTCCTATACTTGTGCATAAATATTTCGCAAGCGTGTCTAACCAGAGCCGGACGTTTCCACTGTTGAGTCATCGGCTTTTTTCTGATTAAACGCGAGAGGGAGAGAGAGAAAGAGAGGGAGAAAAAGAAAACGAAGACACGGAGGGAAAAGAAGAACTGAGCTCGGTAAATTACGATGGTAATAAAACGCTTGGACGGGGCGAGGCTGTTAAAAAAGAATCCAATTCCTGAATTGTAAAAGGGAGTGAAGAGTTTAAAAAATAAAAGAGAGAGGGAAAGAGAGAAACGATCGCAACGAAAGCGTGCCTTCGTGGATTTTAACGCGTATTCTCTCTCTCTCCCCCCCCCCCTCTCTCTCTCTCTCTCTCTCTCTCTCTCTCTCGCTCTGTCGCTCCACGGTTACTCTCAAAAGCACACGTCGATTCGACTGACAGGCCGAAATGTCAATCTGTAATTTACATTTGTATTGGTTTTCATTCGCGAAATAACGAAAAGCCGATATTGTTGTAAGCGAAGGATGGAATGGAAACGAGATTAAAATTTTTTTCAGTTTGCTACAAAAGGAGCAATGCGGAACGGAGTATTTCCCCCCTTGTGTCGATGAAACAAGTAAATATGTTCATAGTTTGAATTGAATGGGAAATCAACGTTTATTGTATCGAAATTGTTCCTTTACGTACTTTTTACATAATAAAAATATAACAGCGGCGATATTGAAAATTGCAATATGAAACATGTTCGCCGTACATTTTACACTTCTGTTTGTATTGGCATATGCATAGGCGATTTTGAGTGTAGTACATATAAAATCGCATGCTCCTGAATAATTAGTTTACGTAGGTAAAAAGTGTTTGCTTTAATGCTTACTGGGAGCTTTCATATTTATGTAAGCGATATACTGATTTTCATAAAATATGCTGGAAACAAAGTTATATTCTAATATTAATTGAAAATGCTAAAGTAAAAAATTTACCTTGTTATTTTGTAAAAAGTTCATTAACTTTTCATTAGGTACATTAACACAAAGTTTTTCTTAGAATAAAAGTCAGTTATTTTCATCAAGACAATGAAGGTATAAAACAATTATTGTCGTAGATTTTCTCTTCTTTATTAAAAAAAAAAAAGAAAAATGCGTTAGTGTTCATAATTTCAACCACTATTTTTATTTTTTACATTTGTTTCTTTTAAACGAATCTACATTTTCTTTATCATTAGACAATGCAGAAAATGTTTCGTTTTAACTATTTTAATTAACAAATTAAAATAAAAAAATTATCGATTATTATTGTTGTATTGTTTGAGCGATTGCATAAAGAATTGAAAACAAAATGAATGTTTATGCTCATAACAAGTGTTCTTGAAATAGTCAAATAATCATAATTCACCTTTACAACAACGTAAAACATTGTTATTTTCAACATAAACATTTTAATACGTGCTAAACTTCGTTTTTTTTTTTCAAACCTTACATAATTCTGTTGCACAATGTTAAATTCAGCTATTCGACGAATCGCATAATTTCTAACACAAGAAACGCATCAGTGTATCGCATATCGCAAAGCAGTGACGATAATTCCAAAACTAAAGCTTGATATGGAAATTGTTTCGGGCATTCCCAAGAGATAAAACTTGCGATGAAATTTATTGTACTAGCAGTCACATATCAGATTATCCTCGAAACGTACGCGGCATGAAAAAAAACAGTTCTACTTTACAGACATACTTGTATCCGATATACAATTTATGATATAAGCAGAAATTATTATTGATGCTTTGGTTAAATAATTATGCTATGCGTTGAGGAAATACTTGATTTTAATTAAAAGCTCCAGTGTATTATCCAGTCTATATAATATTGGGTTTCCTTCACATATTTTACACTGAAAATGTATGATATTAACTGACGAGTATATAATTTACTAAACAATTCGCAACACTGGCAACTCCATTACAAATAATAATGTAAAGTAACAAGTCAATCAATTTAACGAACTAAATAAAATATATACATTCATATCGCAATTCCTGCAGAACTATAAATTAAATTAATTAACACACACACACGTCTCTTTTATGAACTGTAGCATGAAATGTGTTACAAAATTCACGTTCCAACCGACCAACAAAAGCTCCGCGTCCTCCTTTTTCATCTAAAAGAGCTTAAACGATCCACTCACCCAACCCATCACCGAACAAAAAGATTGATGCGAGAGGACACAGGAAAAAAAAGGAGGCAGAAATATCCGCGGATTACGGAACAGTCGGTGCGGCAATGATTTTCATTGGCAACAGTCCTGACCACTGCGACACTCCTATACACCCACCGTTCCATCGGCCCTAATCGTTCAACTGCGTCGAGAGGCTTTTCATCCGCATCTCTCTCCCATACCACCTCATCAACTGATCGCTCATAGAGAACTCTGCACACGGAATTCGCTCGTGTCGATTCCGCGTTTAAGTTATTCAGGGAACCACTCGAGCTACTTCGATGTGCGCGTGACAGTACAATGCGAGAGAGAGGGAGAGAGAGAGCCGATAAATGTATTTACGGGAGAGGTGACAGTACCGTAATGTCGCGGCTGTTAATTATCGAAGTCGCTGGCATTGCAGTGGCGAGAGGAGTGCGTTTAATTAAGAAATCCGAGAAATATCATGTTCGCCCGTGCGCGAGCTCGGCCTGGCTTAATTAGGTCTCCGCGTTGGCGGATTTGTTATATATATATATTGTATGCGCCGCTGCTCTAGCGATTCGTTATCGTTCGGTTCAGCTGCGAAAATTTTGTATACGGAAGTGTTGAGTAGGGAGAATTTTTCCGAATTGTTCTGATATGGGTGCGAATTAGCCTTTTGCTTATCGGGTATATGGGTTTATCGTAATTAATTAATTACCATCTAAAATATATATATCGATTCTAGGAATTATGTCAGTGTTCAAATTAAGATTTCAACGTTAGATAACTGACATTGCTTAGTACGAATGATTTTTGCGCGGGTATATATCGAATGAACGCAACGAATTCGCGTTTGATATATCCATTATTATTAAGCCTTTAACGACTGCGAGGCTCGTTAAATTCTTGAATTTTCGATTTCGTTATAATCCAGCGATGCGTGGCGCCACTTAAATATTCTTAATTAGCACCGAAATTGTTCACGCTCGTGCGGGTCAGCCAGAAGCGTATACACATACAGGTACGCATTCTAATTAACCCGAAAACAGCTTAAAATAGCCACCATCAAAAACTAAACTTCCCCATATTATCAACACTCGGACCTTACAGCCACGTCCTTAATTACAGGTGATAATCCAGCTTTAACGGGTTCGCGCACCAAATTATCGCTTTCGATTATTCGCGAAACCGCCGAAAAAGCACACACACACACACACACAATTACACCCCGTGTATAGCGTGCACAGCGATAAAAACTCAAGTTCGCCCATAATGACGACTATATCGGCTGCGTTATAATTAGCACATCCACGGAGAAAGCGCGAACGAAATGTACACCTCGCGCGTGGGAGGAAAGAGAATAAAAAAGAGGACCGTCGGCTAGTTTAAGGCAGTTAAAGACTTTGGCAGCCGCGCGGCGAAGAAATTAATTTGAGCGGCTTTTCAAACTATCTTCGGGCGGACCAAGAGCTGGGGGGAAAAGAAAAAAAGATTTTTTAACCTCGACTCGCGCGACGAGCTTAACTTTTACCCGCGCTGGAATCGTTTCAGCTCGTCGAGTCTCGCAAGAAACTTTCTCGGCTCGTTGTACTATAAAGGCGCGAGCGCCGCAGGAGCTTGTACAACTCGTCGGCGGCCGAACCCCTTTTATTGCACGCCGCGGCGGATCGAATTTTTGAATAGCCTTGCAAGAGCTGGTTCGGCTAATTATTCACGATTAATGTTCGAGACGCGCGGGGAGCGTGAATATTAGCATATACGTTCCTAAGTATAGAAGAGTTGCGCCGCGGGAGTTTTGAAAATGTAATTTTTAGAATGAAAATACTTGACATGAATAGAGAGTCGGGTCGTCGTGAAAAGAAAGTACATCCAAAGTGCTGTAAGGAGACTTTGTTCCTTTTTCAACATCCTCTGGCGCGTAGCAACAAATCTCTTCTTTAATGAATTCAACTAGTTGCACACACAGAGACTACGACCAGGCTAAAAATATCAAAAGAAAGGAAAAACTTGGAAACTTCCTCTTGCCATTATTAAATTGCATCGAAAAAGAAAAAACGTGCTATTTCCACTGGGAATATTTTTTAATGGATTAAAAAAAAGAATAGACGAATAGCATATGAAAACGTATAAATTGTGATGCGATAAAATCGTTTCGGATAGATCGAACCACGAGCAGTTCAGTTCCATCGCATAAATTTCACTTGGATTATACCAATAAAGAGATAAACACGATATCGTCAGACTTACAACGTGCACGCGTAACGAGTCGGGAAAATCAAATTCGGTTAAGACACGGTACACATTCCCCGCTTTAAAATGGGGAGAGTGTTGCTCTAAAATATTCAGCCACGGGTAAGTGGAGGCAAAAGATACATAAAAAAGGGAGGGGGAGGGGAAGGGAAAATTTTCTTCTTCAGCGCGGGGAGATAAAAAAGTGCCTCGCGGCCAAGTCACACAAAGACAAAAGAGAAACAGAGTCGCACTTGGCCGCCGGCAGCCTTTTTCATCCAAGTCAAGAAACTTTTATCTATATACGCGCGCGAATATATAAAAAGGATATGTACATATATATATAGGAAGTCGGGGGTATGGCCACGCGGTGAGAAATTGAATTTTTAAGGAGGAACAAATTGAAAGGTAAGGGAGAGAGAATAAGTCAGAGATCAAAGAGGAAGACGGACGAAATTCGTTTGGGGTCGTCGACGCCGAACCTTCTAAAAGAATACATCCCCCCTGCACACACACACACACACACACATACATACGCGCACGCGATAAAAGGAAGGAAGGGAATGCCGAATCTGTAAAGCCGTGGCGAAAGGAGGTTTCGGGGCTGCGCTCGCGGGAAAAAAGCGCTATATAAACACCGAACCTAGCCAGCTCACTGGACTCGGCATTCGTATACACCCGACTCTTCCCTTTTTACAAAGTTTCGCTGCATTACGCGAAATTTCTACGCAGCGTGTATGGGAAAAAATTGCCATTGATGTACATATATGTAGACGAAGGCGAGAAGCTGCTGAGTTTGGTGCACACGCGAGTTGTCGCGAAGCCGTATTGCGTGCAAAGTTTTGTTTGGCTAATTAGAAATGTGAAGGAGCTGGCAGCGGCGTCGACGGTGAGTAAGCGAATTTTACCATAAAGACTTAAAGTGAGAGAAGAAATTAGTCGGGACGAATTAGGTGCATCTTGGTCGGCAAAAATGGGTCAAGTCATAACTTTCTTAATTAACCGAAAACTGAAGAAAAAATAATAAGGACCTACGCGGGCTGCGGCTCTCTCTCTCTAGTTGGAATCGTTGCTTCTTTTGCGGCCATCTTCTATATACTTGCATAACGTACACCAAACTTATACTTTTATATCTTCCTTTTAACGAATATTTAATTCGATGCGTGTATACCTTCAATGGAAAATAATGATCCCGAACTCGAAGGATTCATATCGAGTTTTCGTGTTCGCTTTGATATAAATCATTTTTTTTTTTTTTTTTTTTCGAAACGATTATACTTGAAATTTCTGAATAAGAATCGAGGCCTCTTAAGTGAAACTTTTCACACTTGATTTTTGGAATCATTGAATTCCGTTAAAAGAAAAACTGGAGGATCGCGTACACCTGGATTCCTTTACTTTATATACTTTCTTTTTCAAGTGAAAGGACTGAGATATAATTTCGACTTGGATGTAAAGAATTCCAGATAAAAGGCGAAAGCTGCGAGAGCGAGGTAAAGACTGTACGGTGGGAACTCGACTATACTCGAGCAAAGAAAATATATTTTGTACGAGTAATTTAATTTTCACTCATACCTACGCGGATGATTACTTTTAAACAAACAATGAGATAAATTATTCTTTACTCACATATTTCTTTATTTACGACCCAAATTTAAAAAAAAAGTGGCCAAGCTTATACGATGCGTGCGTCAATATAACGCATGTAAAATCTGCAACTGAAAAGACTTGTCGAGTGCAAGAAAAAAATAAAGTGTATTTCAATGTACACGAATTCTTTACTCGCAAGAGCTCGCGATCGACAATAACACACACCCCACGCCATCAGCCACTTACAAGCAGCGCAAATGCACTTTCTCACGCGAAACACAAAAACGCGCGACTCCATATCGAAATAACCCAACGTAACATCGCTCGAGCAAAGTAGCACGCTAGAGTTTGCGATAAAGGATAAACGAAATGATCGCCGCGGATCCTTTCTCGCGAACTCTCGCTCCAACCAGCATCGAAAACCACAACGGCTAACGAACCCAACTTACAGTCGAACTTCACAAAGAACGATTCAAAAATTCATTGACGCGGAGAGGGCCGAGGGAGAGACGATTACTCCCAGGTAAAGGAAATCGTCGTCGGGGGGGTGGGGGTGGCGGGTGGCAGGCGGTAAAAGACAGAGTGGGGCAACATGCTGTGCCTGGACATGAAGCTGGTCTCGCGACTTCGAGGCCTCTCGGGCTCCTCAACGCCAACGACGACGAGCAACGGGGCTGGCGGGGCGGCCGCTACGTCGCCGAGTTGTCTCTCGCCACCGGGTCATCAGCTGCAGCAGCCAAAGTGTCGGGAGCCGAGACGCGGAAGCGGGGGTACGGTGAGTCCTGTGAGCGACGAGCGCGACTGCAGCGACGACGAGTCCATACCGACTATTAGGATAGTGAGGGATCGGTCCAGATCCGTCTGTATGCCGGTACTCACCTCCTCGCAGCTCAGACACCTGCACAGACGGGCCAGTCATCATGTGTACGTTGCACCTTTTCTTACTTTCTATATACACTTTGATATGCTTTATATGATGCGCCTTTATTGGGAGGATATGAGAGAGTGCAGGCTGAGCGAATGGGGTACCGCAGTGCTGTGATAAAGGAAGATATTCCCATTCTTGAAGAAAGTCTTGAATTTAGAATATGTCAGAAATTTCCGTGGAGGCTTCGAGATCAGCCCTTATCGCAATGCCGGATATAGTGAAATGAAAGTATGAGCTTTTGAAATTAAAATGCACGAAATTGGCTGAGAGTACAGCTGTGTTCTGCATAGTTTTCACGTGAACTCATTTGAATTTGTAATTGTACGAGAGAATGCGTACCTTGAAACGAACAGAAAATATTTGAGAAGAGGGCGTGTATCGTATATTATGATACAAGATAATGGAATTTTCAAGTACTCCCCCTTAGTTTGAACAGTATAAATTATTCTTTAAAGCGTACCTTTGTATAGACACATATTTACATAACGTTTTCAGGATTAGATTATAATCTAAAGGGGATGGAATATGATTTTCCTTACCGCAAGGACATGGGATTTAGTTGAATAAATGATCGCTATAGAAATCAAATTTTTCTATATTCTATAATTCATAAAGATGATCTATTGGTTCAATATTATTTTCATACTATATTTATATGATTTAACCAAGAATTTCATTTCAGTACATTTAGGTCAAAATTTTGTTGCTTTAATAAATTTCTTTCAGCAACAGAATAAAACAAGAACTTTGAAAAGAAATATATATGC
>UELV01080078.1:0-13940 GCA_900490015.1 Megastigmus stigmatizans | reverse complement strand
TTGAAAATTAACATTGGTAGTATATCTATAGACATATAAGATTGATAGATAAGTTCCGACTACAATCATACAATATTTTTCTATTACTTAATAATCCACTTGGCTAATCAGGCCCTGACTGGATTTTCGTTACAATCCTGACTAGGCACTGATCAGTCTGTTAGGTATACGGATCAGGGCCTGATTTGATCCCTACTTAAATTTCTACTCGGGTGTTTTTGAGACGAGCTCGCGTTCGCACGCGACCGCGCCGGCCCGGCCGCTCGACTTTTGTTGATGTTCCCTCCCCCATTTCTCCTCCTCGTGCGAAGTCAGATTGTACGTACGGTTCGGGACTTTGGCCGCTAGAGGCGGTAGCTCACGGGGAAAAGGACTTGGCGCGGTTCTGGCCTATGTCATCGGCGATCTCTTTATTCATCTCTTGCTCAGCTCGTGGTTCAGCTCTATATGAAGTATATACGAACTGCATCGAAGCACTGTTCAGAGTGTAAAAATATATTATATCTTCACGTTATTTGCGTAGTTCGATCGATCTAAGTAAAGTGAAACATACCGTCGCCAGGAGGGAGATTTTCTGGTCAGTTTAAACAAAAAACGATCTATAAAAACTCGTTAATTAAGTAAAATTTTTACCCGGATAATAGGAAGAATACAAAATAAACAGAAATGATGTTGCAGCATTCGACTACACATTTTTAACGATTCAATGATAATTAAAAATAATGATTTACAAGTTAATGAATTCCTGATAAATTATACTGACAGAATACTGATAAATAAGAAAATATATATTTTCTGGTTACAATTATTAATAATATAATCAGTTTATATACAAGAAGAAGAAAAATGCTTTCGTTTTATTTTGCGTATTTAGATGCATCAAAAAGGATCATATAGGCACGAGCTACCTTTCAGTGGATTTCAAAGCTTTGTAATGCCAATATGTAAATATGTATATCCAGAAAAACCATTTTTAATACACCTTTCAGTCAATATCTTTGAGTATGAAAGCAAGTTTCAAAAGCACTAGTAGCCAACATCTAAAGCATCTATTTTTTTGTCAGTATAATATATGATGATATTCAATACGATGTAAATGCATATAACAGGTAGATAAATTTTGTTGTTATTAACATAACTAACTAAATAATAATCATAGTAATATCAAAAATGATTATCAAACTAACTGAACGATAGAGTCTTGTAATTTAAGTGTAGTCATAATTTTATTATAAAAATTTAAAAATTAATATAACTACATAAAAAGTTATAGTTGAGGTTTTAACATTTACAAAAAGAAAAGAGAGTATGGAATTTAAGTTTTCGTAATCACCCCCTTAAGAAAATCATGCACTCATGTAATGGTAAATGATGCTTAAGGTCAGAATTAATCACTTCGCAGAAACTGTAAATTACGAATTTAAAAACGGAAAGGTAGCAATTAAAATATTAACTACGATTACCGAGAAATACACAGCAGCAATTAAAAATACTACTTGAATCATAAATAATAAATTTATTCGTTTGATATTTTTTTTGTGCCATAAATTTTTAATTTTCATTTCAAATCGATAATTCGAAATTTTATTTTAATTAAAAAAAGATTTTTGCTTTTAAATAATTTATTACGGATTGCTTTATTCTTCAGTTATAGATGTTAAAATTAGAAAATACCACTTTGCATATTTAAGTGGATAAGGTTTTTGACTAGATTATGAAGAAAGTTATTTTAATTCTATTTCAATAATAAATTAATATAACTTGTAATTAAAATGCATAATTGAAGCAGTTAAAGCTGAAGAGGCTATTTTAGTTCATGTTTACAATTAATTTTAACGTAATGCTCTGAATAGTTCGTGAATAGTCGTTTAAAGCTGAGCACGTAAAGTAAGTTTGAAGAGATGTTCAGCCAAAACCGGTAAATATATGTTGGTAGATCGCTTAGATTTTGTTTTCATAAAATTCCTTTTGATATAATTCATTTGTTACTAGCAAATTGGAACATTTCATTCGGTAAATATAAGAACTTAATCCGATTTGTCTGTGATAAATTACGAAAATTGCTGTAACTGTCCAACTCGATCTCTCATAAGTTTCACATAATTTCCGTTTTTCACTTCTATGCTATGGAATTAGTAGCAGTTACATATTTTTCTTATGTAAAAAATAATTATTCTCGCATATTTTTGTCTGATATGAATATCGACAGATTATAAGGTCTACCATTTTTAACTAGTAATATTTAGCAACGACTTAATAATTTCTAGATAAATTCTAAAACGAAAAACTGTTACTTAAATAATAATCAGTAGCTTGAATTACTTTTATTTTCAAAAGCTTTGAATCTCTAATTGACTACAAAGTAGAAAGATATATATATGATTTTCAGTTTTGGTTACTGATGGTTATTGCAGCTATCTGCAAAGTTCAGAAAGTGTTGGCATACTAAAGGGAAGCTGTTTTTGAAAGTATTATAAAATAAAAATAAATAAAGCAATTTCTTAACGCACAAAGAGTTGGAGTCAAGGCAATCCGCAGATACTGAGCACGAGCTGCAGTTTGTAAACTCGTCGTTGGTAAAAACCCAAAGTATTACGTATACTTTGAACTTTGTTTTAATTCCTTTGAGCAAAGTAAGGATTATACAGAATTCACGGGCTATAATGAAATTAGCAGTTGTACGCAACAAATCTTACGCGTGATTGCTATTATCAATTTGACTTCTACTATTTCATCGACTTCCGTTGTTTTTGAGCACACAAATATAGGCTCTATCATCTTTTTAAAAATTATTCTGGAATTGAGGATGAATCCATGTTGCAGGAAAAGCTTTATAATGCTATCTAGTAAAAAAAGAAATCGATTCCTTGAGCTAATATATTTATTTATTTAAGACTAACTTCATATACTGTTTTGCGTGAATGTTTCTTTTAAATATACAAATACTTACATTCAATTAGAAATATTCGAATCATTTAATAGATTATAAAGAATATAAAAAGTATTAGAATGTATTATGATAATTAGCACAAAAATATTTAGTAAAACTATTTAGTATTCCTGCCCCTCAATATTAACGTTAAATAATCCGTTCACAGCTTTAGTCAAAGGAATCTTTCAAGAAACTTTTAAGTCCTGAGTGACACTAACACTTAGGACTTTGCTCGGTGACATTTGCGCAAGTTACGGAATCTCTCGTGAATCAGTGACGGGGCTTCCGTCCTTAACACATGTGCGGAATTCAAGAGATTTGGTAAAAAGTATCCATAAATAGATTGTCTTTCAAAAGACTTACACAGTAATTTTTATAATTTCTTAATTTTCTTTTGATGATTTCGTAAAGCAATCTTTCCACGGTTTCTTATAGTAATAATAATTATATAGTCATTGTCGTGAAAAGAAAATGTGAGCAAGGGAAGTGATCAAATAAAATTGAGATACGATAAAATGTAAACATTGAAGAAAGAAAGCGCTTGAGCAAACGCTATGTGACAATGTAAACGAAGTTAAGTGAAAGTAAAGCACGAGTGAAAAGAGACGAGGCAAGTATAGGATGGCACAGCATATTCAATTTAAAACGTACCTCGAAGTAAATCCATTGAAGTACGAATGTAAGTTACATATTAAAGAGCGTTCATCATGTTTCTCTTCGATAATTTTACTAATTTAATATTATGTATTTAAGGGCCAGTATAGTGAAATTGTATATAATATAAAAAAAATAAGCTTTTAAAAAGAGCTATAAATGTATACTAGAGTATGCCACCTTACGGATTGAATCAGATAGAAGAAAATACAGGAAATTCAATTTACATTTTGAAAATAGTAGACAAATATATACCACAAAACCTGCTTATTTCAAATTTTAGAATAAGTGCATTCACAAATTGATTTTATCAGCATGTGAAATTACGCAGATTATATAGTTCAACAACAAATTTTCACTCTACAAAGTTAAGATCTGAAAAGGCAATTATGCGATACACGAAATGAACGAGCAAAACCATACATATATACAGAAGAGAAGCGCTCGAAGAAATTTCTGGCGTATATACAGGAAGAAGAACATTCATCCAGATCGTAATATATAAGATGCCGTACAGAGTTAAAACTCGGAAGATTAGTCGGGATATGGCGCGCGCGCGCGAACAGCAGAGGAAGTAAAAATAAAAGCGCATCTTTAAGAAGTTTGTCGCATCCGTGGGGAGAAGAAGAAGCGCAGAGTCTGTGTGTTGTCCTTGTCTCTCGCGCCAGCGGAGCGCACGCGATGTTTGACATTCTTCTCTCGGTTCATCCATTGCTAAAGTGGCGGCGCAACGAGCATAAATTCCCAACTACGAGCTCAAAACGCTCGAGGAATTCTCCAATTTCTTTCTCGGCGCTGTCTGATGCAGCTTTATACTTTGTGTCTGTGTGTGTGTGTACACGAGACCTTTTCTTTTCTTTTTTTCATTCTTGCACTTTTGGCGCACGATAAAACTAGCGTCTAAGCACCTTGGCGCTTTGCCTTTTTTGTACTTCCCATCGCACACGAACTCCGCGCGAGTACATATCTTTTACAAGGAAGTACGGCTGCCGCTGCTGTTTGCAGTCATATTTTTTGACTACGTTTGCTTACATAAGGTCGGGGCTACATAGATATACTCGCCCCGATGCATTATTTACAGGCATATATATATGCGAGTGTCATCCAGTACCATGAAGTTACACTTGAGAATTTCTATGTTGATTCTTATATGTAGAACTTTTATAAAAAAAAAAGTTAGTTGAAAGAATTTTAGAGTTGTATGCAATTCATATATCTCGGACAATATTATATAAACAGTACAAAAATAATGTGAACGTGTTTCTGTATAAATTATTATATTTCCCATCGATTAGATAGTTCAGTGCCAATAAATAAACAGCGGCTTTAAATACTGTATTTGATAGCTTTTGTAAGCTTCTGGAAGCTCCGTAACATAAGTGGTTGGAGACCCAAATCGAAAGCCAGTTGGGATACTCATTAGAGAGTAAATTGAAACGTCCAGAATAATAATACTAAGGTCCTGATGTCGTATCTTTGTGGCATCCTATAGCAGGTGCATAACGCAATACATCACAGAACGAGACCTTAATATTTTAGTGCTAAGCAAGACAAAATAGTAGGTCTCGATCGAGTCTTAAAGTGGATAGTCCTATTATTTTGAAATGGTGAAATTTAGCTTCGACACATACCAGATATAAAATACGATACATTATAAGATATTAAATCGATGCCGTTAAATTGATCCATTTTGGACAATTTAATGTTTAGACGCAAATTCTATATAGTTCGGTATTGGTAACTCTACTTATATGGAAAGTCCTAAACTCAACTATTCGCATTAGAGTTTCTATGCTGGAATCAATGATACAGTGTTGTTAGAAAGAAAGTGGTTCTTCCTATTTTGTTAAAAAATTTATCAAATGGAATTTTTTATAAACTGATAATTGATTCTATCGTTCCTTTATTATGTTATAACATGAGATAAGGCTAAATTGATCTTTACGGAACGCGTATAGAGGTAAAATAAAAACTTTATTGTTGCAACTAATACATAATTTACGTTTTTTAATTAAATGATGTATTAGTGTATAAGTCTTTTAAGCCTGAAGAGGAGGGTATAGGTTGCACACCCTCGAAAAGTTGCAACAATAAAGTTTTTATTTTGCCTCTATATGCCTCTCGTGAAGATCAATTTAGTCTTATCACATGGAATTTTCTATGTTTGCAATTGCAATTTGAACCAAATTCTAAAAACCGGATGAAGCAATTTCCAGAATGTTAAAGTTATTCTACAATTATTTTAATTAAAGCATAAACTGTCAAAGCTTTTCATACAAAAAAGGACGACTATCGCGATTACCGCACGCAAATAATAATTTTATATGATGATTTTATAGGCTCATAAAGATACCGGTTAGATGATTAATATTCCGGGAAGACTAATTTGTGCGAAGTGTCGTCAGCCTCAGGAGTCTTTGTGGAGAAGATAAATAATTTTAGGAATTTAGAAGGGGACGACAATTCTTGAAAGATGACTTTCAATCATGTCGTCTGCACGCAGCCGTTACGAATGAAAAATAGTGTCTCCTCGCTAAGTGTGCAAAGAAGTTCTATACGTAGATAACTACCCTGTAATCTGGACGACTCTAGGAATTTAATCAACTGTGATAGCTATCTTTTGTATTAGTTTACTCAAAAGATAATAATAGCTCTTATCTCTGTTTTCAATTTCAATTGCTTAAATTTAAATGAAAATTTTAAGTGTAATTTATTTTCTACCCCTTTCAAGCGCTTAACTGAGTAAATTTTTTATTGTTATCATTAATTATTGCGAAATCCACCTACATGGCTTTAATGCTAATGTTTATGGTAGCTATGAGAATAAATTTTGATCAATAATTACTCTTGGCTGCCAATAAAATGCTGGAATTCTGCTGTATATATTTTAATAATACCTGTCATAATTTCAATCCCACGTGTATACTCGCATTATTTAAATAATGGTTGAATTGTGCTGAATTTAAAACACACAAATAACAGTGGCATGGTGTAATAATTCATCTTAAATGACAGGATTGGAGCAAGAAGCATTTTTCACTTCAGAAACCGGGTATTAATTTGGTTTACAATGGTTTTGATTGCTTAGGACATGAGAGGCTTTGAAGAGGACATCTCCAATATTGTCTGACGCAGATTGAAATTAGTCTTTGCTTACTGAATACTAACTGTTTAAGTATCCATACCTTGGTAAGTGACAGCTTTTACCTATGGACCGCTTTGCAGTTTAATTCACTTTGGAAAGAAAAAAATGATTCAATTCTCAATCCATTGTTGATGTGCAGCACAATATAAGGAAATACTTTAACCGACACTATGTCAGGACACAGTGACGTATATAGTGGACAAAGTATTTCTTTTACCTCACTCCTGCAGGTAAATAAAGTTAATCGTTTGATAAATAAGCAAATTATCGTTATTTTAATTTCCTAAGATCCAACGAATTAAATTGAATTATATCTTAAAATATTTTATACAGTTGATCAAAATTAGTTTAGCAGTTTAACATCGAATTTCTTTCTATATAACGTATATTTGGTAATCCTTTGCGATGTGCAAATTGAGCAAGCAATGCGTGCACTTGCGCACGTTCGTGCGTCCTTATGTGTACGTGTGTGTTTGGTCCAAAATTAGCATACAAGCGTTACTGGAATTTCGCGATTAATTGGATGGCGTTGAACAATACATTAAACTGCTGCACATACAAAGTGATATATATATATATATATATATGATGGCGCAAAATCTCGTTTAAAACGAAAACATTTTAATACAGCTTTTAAATCTCTTGTGAAACATATATCGCGAGCGAGAAGCTTTTCATAAATTTCTTAAACAACATATTCAAAATAATCTACAGAGTATTTATCCAGTCCTGTGTATCACTCGTGTTGAAGAAGCTCTAGCTGTACGATTACGACTTATACGAGATTATATTTTGATTGATGTATCCTCAAACACATTCTCTATTCTTCTTTGACAATAATTAAATAAAGTATGACGTTTTTTCTGTCCTTATCGTGTATACATAATAAAAATAAGAAAGTATTAGAAATTAGATTAAACATTTTTATCAAACTTCTGTATGAAAATCTATCCGTAGAAGATCCATAAATTATTGTCATTATAAAAGATGATTAAATTAATATTTATTTAATTTTTAAAGACTATAAAATTTCTACCCAGGTTGACAAATTAAAATTAAATACACGTTCCCGCGAAAATATATTCATTGAAAATACAGTCAGCGTTGCAATGGAATGTGTGCTTATATAGTACAAGAGACTATTGCTATAACGTTAATAATTCTATATTAACTTTATTTGTATCATTATTAACATATTATCATTATTCTATAAACTATTATTGATAAATATATTTTCTTACGGAAATCGTGTTGTACATGGCATTAATTCTCATGCATAAATTTTGATAATTGTTAAAACAGTTTTGTATTTAGAAAATGGAAGGTCATATACACGTTTTTCAGAAGATCAATATTATTCTGAAGTACAGATAAATGCTATAAAGAGAAATGACAAGGCTAACCTCATGACTAGTACAGACTATGGAACTAGAACTTGTGCAATTTGATCGGCATTGTGTTACTGCATTTATCGTCTACGTATTGAAACGAGGTCCTCACATAGCATCTCTTCAACTACACCTGACACATAAGTGTTCCTGACATTACTTTTGATAGTAGTCGTATCCAGCGAACCGCATTGGCAAAGTTTCATCTTGATATTATAGCTCACTTGCATATTATGTGGATAACACGAGTAAAAGATACCGAATAGGAAATGGTGAGCAATAGAACAGAGAGGTGATACAATCAATTATCTTTTTATTACTCAAAGTAATCAAAAATAGTAGACAAGCCATTGAGGAATTATAGCAAGGATGCGGTTCAGTGTCAGTACTATACTATGCTTTCATGAGAAATTTCAGATTTACGAGGATCGCGATAGTCTATGTTCTATGTCAAAGGTCGACACGACTTGGTAGCACTTCATAGAGCTGTTGTGATGGGTTATTTGAAAATGTCGAATTCATTATTATTGATATAAAGAGCTCTGGTGTTGATCACAACAAGAAAAAGTGTAGCTGAGTTAATTAGTATAATAATGCTAAGCTGAGCTTATAATAATGCACATTTACGATGATGCTCTAATGCATTTTGTTACCCATTGCAGAAATGAAGATGCTATCACATCGCTACTGGACGAGGGTTTTGATGTGGATGCCAAAATTACATTTCGAGAATGTCGATCGATCATATTTATTTTGAAATATTTGCAGATTATTATCATACGTAAATCCAAATTAATAATTTCTGCAGTAATTATTACTGTGAAAAATAATGTGAAAAATAATTTGAAAAAGTATAAGTCATGAATTAATTATATTTATTGATATTATTAAATCGGCTAGTATTTGTTTTTTGTGCAATTGATCTCCTAAATATAAATAGGAATATTTGCTCATGAAGTTTCAAGTTACGTAGTCAATCACTGCAATACCTAACTATCGTGGAAAATGTAGTGCAATCAGCTTATTGAGGTATACACAGAATTGCAGAAACCTCTAATCCATAAACCGACAAAGTTTACATTAGATAATTAATGAGGCTTTGGAAAGCTTGTTAAATACACTTCAGTTCGTATGAATAAATCAAAGTAATTTTTTGTAAAACTTGCATAGATTTAAAAATCCCAAAAATTAAAATATGTTAATATATAAGTACTAATACGAATTGCCAAATAGATGATATATGTAATATACGTCGCTGCCTTGGGGTACGTTAACAATATTTAAATTTAAAATTTATGGCATACATTTGGTCATAATTATTGTACAGCCTAAGAAGTGCGAAGAAGAGGAATCGATGGGGGTAGTCTCAGGAGATCCTTGCGAAATAGACCAATTTAGCGAGGTAGCGTGAAACCCCCCTCTACGCACCACTTATAGGTCAGGCTGATTAAGGTTGCTTGGAAGGCAGTGAGATTCGAGCTGTGCGCAACATTAATTTAGCGTGTCATGCAGGGGAGCTTTTCCATCTGGAGACGACTATAATCTATCGTGGGGTTACCTAACCAGGAAGCTGCGCTCAATTATTGTCTAGTATCATCTCTGATATCTCTCTCCGCAGGGAAAAAGATACTGCTATTAAGCCGCGGCCTTCTACCTTTTTCGTTATTTTTTCACTGTGATTTTTAGAGTCTAGCGTAACGAGATTTAATTAGAATATACTACGAGGGGATTTATGTTTTGTCACTTGATTAGAACGAAAATATAATAACCTGTCAATTATTAAATGCAACTGTGATCAAATTTACCATCATTTTAATGGACATACTAATGTTGGAAATAATCATTCATGTTTTCAAGAAAGGTATTCAGAGTTTATATATATGTACTTAATGTAATTTATTTCTATATTTCGAAATACGTATTCAAAGCTATTTGTAAATGAGTAAAAATTGCAACCTGAAAATTTCAAATTCAACAGTAATAATTTTAATTTTAAATTTGTCATACTTCCTGAAATGTATTACAAAAATCTATATTGCACCTTTCAAGTAAATCAAAATTGAAAAATAATTAAAACAATTTAATTAATACATTTATGTCAATAATTTATACCTATTTTAACTTAGCAAAAATTATATTATTTTAAAAAAGAATATCATATAGAATATCATCATTTATTTTATCCATTATGTAAACTATACAATAATTCTACATTTTTACATAATTTATAATACCACTGACATCAATCATTATCGAAGTATTTTTTTAAATTTAACTTTTACTGATTAAGAATAGTTAAATATACCGAGTATAGCAAGTTTAGTCTTTGGCAATGTTTTTCTTTACTTTACGTCCTAATTATTAGTTTTAATGAAGAGTTCACAATTCTACGTTGTTTATCTTCACGAAAAATAGTGTATACTTTCATTTAACTTTCAAACGATTCTCACTTAAATTCTCACTACCACTTAATTTCAGCAAACCAAGGACGGTTAAATGCGAGCTCTAAGTGATTTCTAACTGCTTCAAATATTCAATTGACGTCGTAACTAACAGGACCTTCAAATGTTTCTCTGCAACAATATTTGTATATTAGTTAATACTCAATGAAAAGCATCCTCTGGCACCTATATTATATCATTTATAGATTAATAAAGAATCTAATCACGAGTGTCCGAAAATATATGAAGTTATTATTGGTAAATAAAATAGAGCTTAGGATAAGCAATTCTAGACATCAGAACTATAAAAAGCTCCTTGTCGTAGTTTTATTATACTAATTACGTATAAATCTACACTCGTAAATTCTATCATGAACGCTTCTTTATGTCTTCTCACTGACATAATACGAGGGGACATCATATAATCTAACTAAACGTAATCTCATACAGAGATATTTTTTATGCTTATACCTAAGTATAATGGCTGTATAATGATCTTTCGTTTCCTTATAGAGGAAGTTTGTTAATGTTCTTGGGAATTAAAGTATAATATACTCCCTAGTCCGTTCGTTCGTACTAAAAGAATAAAAAAATTTTAAACATAATAAAGTACGGTTTTTTGTAAAATCGTTTTGTTGCTAAATGAATCAAAACCAAATTGAGAACAATCGCATAGTGATCCCAACAGCATTACACCTCTATAGCTCAACGTTCTTTTTCTCGACATTTCCCCGCTCTCTGTCTACTTGCATTACTCCACCTATTCTCCTTCTTCTTTGTCTTGAATTCAACCTCCTTAATTATTACCTTCTTGATTTATTTATAAATTATACAATTAACTAGGATCCGCTGTGAAATCTATTAAACTATTTATAGTAATTTTTTTAAGCCCATGTAGCAATAAATTGACATTGGTTACACCGAGAACAGGTTTACAATAGCCGTAATTTATTCATAACTTTTCTTTCACTTTTCGCTGAATTACTGCTTTCTATGCTACCAAATATATGTTTGTGTATTCGTTATGCATACAAAACATTCAATAAAACGTGCACAAAAATTTAATACGAAGAAAGGCAACACTGAAATTGATTCACACTGACGCGAATAAATTATAATATTCAATGAAGTAAAAGCGTATTTATAAATCGTGTTCATCACTGATTCACGAAGCTATAAAAATGTTCTGAAATTTTACATTATTGAATTAAAATTAAATCTTGCATTTATCAAAATTGTTTAGTATTATATTTATATTATATGAAATGCAATATGATAATTGCCAGGCCAAAATACAGACTTCGCATTCTGTATTTTGGCCTGGAGAAGAAAGTGGATTTGTAGTGGATTATATAGAGTAAGTACCTTTATAAAGAAAATCTGTAACATAATTACATTATAGAACAAGTAAATACACAAGATGAATACAAACTAAGACGTATTTTACAACCGCATAGCGTTCGATCGATAATTGAGTTTTTTCCCGTTGGAAGCTGGAACTAGGCGGAATGAGGCATCGACGTTTCTATCCAAACTTTGAATAACTGTCAAACAAAAACCAATCGCCAGGCTGCTGTTCCCAATTAAGTTGGAAATATACAAAGTTACAGACGTATCTCTATAAAAACTCCAATCATGTAATCTACTTTATCACTTCACAGTAATAATGATCGATTAGAATAGAATTGACAATAAGACGGAGTAAGAAAAGTTTGCCTTTGTTTTCCCGAAAAAGCGAGCCGTATTAGTTTGTCAAATAAATTGTTACCCAAACAATTCGAGAAGAAACTTACTTCTATTTCGCGACGGAGTTAGTATCTGGATTGAGTTGCTGTATATATTTGTAGATATTTGCATAAATGTAAAACACGAACAATACGAGGAAACTATAGTATGCATTTTGCTCGGTCTACGTAACAACCAGTGCTAATAACTGACAGCAACTTATATTCAATTATATTAACGAAGCGCTAATAAAATTTTAATCTTAATAAAAATTTTACATTCTGGAATCGAATTAATTCTTGAACATTTGTAATCAGGATGACTGTAATCATATTTAACTTATAAATTATTATATATTATTTTAACCATGCTTAAAAATATCGTTTTTTAAATATTTTTAAATTTTATACTTCTTATTTTATAGTTTTCATTAAAATTTGGTTAGTTATTATGTTATTAAAAAAAATGATTTTTGTGGTTTAGGTTATTAATGGTTAATTTATTCATGAATTGATTTATAAATTATATGTATACTACTTATAAATGCCAATCAATTGGCAGCGATTTTTCTATTGAGATTTTATATGAAACGAAGAGCGAATGATTTATTCCTATTTCGAGTAAGCAACTTAAAAAGAATAGTTTTCTTATGCTCTCCCTGTTTTTTTCGTGACTAGACGCATTTATTTTCATTTACAGTAGTTTCTTTAGGAAATTGAAAGGGGAACTGCAGATTTCCGGACAACAATTAGTATAAAGGTTTAGTCTTGCTGATAATGGCCGTATTACAGCCTACTCCAAGGTTTTTTCTGATGTCTCGATTAAGATTGCATTTGAAACACTTTTCTATATGGGTTATTGTTTCATCGTATTTATTGTGGTCAGTAGGGTACTTATACATAAAATAGATCTAGAAAAATAGGTACTCCCGAGATTGGACTAAAATGCAGTTTTCAGAGAAAACTTATGGAATTTATGTCGCTGTTTAGGCATAATAATCCTCTATAATATTAAGGGGCAAAGTTTTTTTTTTCCAGCTTTATATAAGACTGTTTATTTAATGTTTAACTTTATAATAAACACACATAAACCTACAAGTATTTTTACATGTATACTTACTATAGTAATGGATCATAAAATTCATAATGATTTACTAATTAAATAATCAAAGTTACGTTGTATAATTATAAGACGCTAGCGTAGCGAGCTATCACAGCTAGTATTTAATTAAAACTAAAATGGATCGAATATCTTTCCGTTAAAAGAAGTTAATAAAGAGACGCTTTGAATTATTTAGTATTTTTCAAGACTCTGGGCATCAAATTCGACTTTTGGTGTTTGTTTCCCGGGCCCAAAATTCAGAATTTACGCCACTTTTTCAAAACGGGCGCCAAATGTGATTTGCTATAATTGCTATAATTATATAATAAATTGTAAGTAGTTATGGGCCCACTATGGCCCGTCATAACAAACTTGACCTTGACTGGCTGGAGCCTCAGTACAAGTTGCTGACGGGTCATAGTGGATCTGATGCTCTCTCTCTCACGTGTGCGATGCAGCTGCACTCTTATCGTGCATACCTCGGGGTATGAGTCATCGCACACGTCGGATGTAAAACTCTTTTAAAACTCTCTCTCTTTCTCAAACTATTATTA
>UELV01080077.1:0-15890 GCA_900490015.1 Megastigmus stigmatizans | reverse complement strand
TTGAAATGTCTTCAAAACTTATCAACCAAATGATATAAAAAATATACAGCTCTCAAGGAACAAAAATACTATGTATATATAAAATTTTGAAAAGATTTGAGCAGTTTTACACCCCTTATCGAATCTGATAGAAAACCAATTTTTTTCATAATATTGTTAATATACAAAAAATATAAAATATTAATTCCTGAAATTATATCAAAATTCAGGCTAAGAATAATCTATAAAATTGAGTAAAATTTCATAATGATTAATACAAAAATCTAAAGTTATAATATTTTCAAAAAAATGATATTTTTGAAATAACAAAAGAATGACACAAGCAATTTAAAAAAATAATACCTCTAATTGTAGGTAATTTAATAAATATAATAAGTTTATTAAACATTTAAGTTCCCTTAACAAAAAAGTTAAAAAACTAAAAATCTAAAAGTAATTTTCTAAAATTTATTTTTCTGGCTTCATGCTACAAAAAACCGAGTAAAACTAATATTTTACTTTGAAATCTTTACATACGTTCTCGAGATATATAGGTATACATACACACACATACACAGACTCAAAAAAAAAATTTCTCCAAACTACTGAATTTTGGTTTCCATAGTCTTAAAAAATCTTGATTGAGTAAACCCAAATTGAGTTGGAGTTCCTCACAAATTACAATTTTGGATTTACACAACCTCGTGTTTTGCAGCCAAATGCATAAATCCTTGTTTGTGTTAGTTAAAAATAATATCAACAAATATGTGTAACGACGGGAAAAAGTTTTGTACGTACTAGTATATATCTATATATATATATATATATATAATTTTTGTGGTACGAACCCATATATATAAACATAACCTTACTAAATGTTTCTATCTCTATACCTACATATACTTATGCTTCTACATTCACATATGATATTTGTATTTCCACCAATTATTATATCTATAGACATTTGTATATGCTGAACATTAAGTACGTATGCTGTATTGCTAAATAAGCGCCGGATATACGTCACATCGGACAGCAGAAGTTGGGTGAAACTGAAAGAGCCGACGATTAAAAAGATACGGAAAAAAAGTCAGCGAAATTTCAATCAAACTGTACTAGTTAATGAATCCATCTTTTTTAGTGAAACTTTTTCTAAAAAACTGGAAAAACTGATACTTTTAATTTGAGTACCAGTAGCTTTTATGACAACAAGTATTTAACTTCTAGTTTTAAAATGAAAAAATTTTTTAGGTTAAAAAGTACCATTTCAAAGTATAATAGGGTCGCGATGCGCCGCCTTAAGCTTCGTCTACATGACTCGTCCTTGCTAGCGACGCGCTACCGCTGAAAATGTTTGAAAAATAGCCAGAAATAACTGTTCCAGAAACATGTTTCTTAATATTGTTCTACAAAATACAATGAATATTGCGAAAAAATGACCCATTTTCGTCAATAATGGATTGTTAAGTTAATTATACTTATAAAATTATTTGCTTATAACAATGAAAGAGTACGTTCCTATTTACATACAGATGTTGTTTTCATGCATGAGACTTTTACCTTTGAAATGAATATAAAATAAGATATAAAAGACAAAGCAAATAAAGTGAAAAATATACAATTGCTTTATTTACATATTTTTGACTTTGTTTAAACAATAAAACTCTGCTATTATTGTCATGAGAACAATTAGATGAATCTTTAAATTCAAATTTCTAATTCGCGTATAAAATAGTGTATAAATTTAAAAGTAGTGGGCTTTCAAAGTAATGACTTTGCTCTTCTAAAAGATATACAGTGCAGTATTAAACGTATACGAGTATGGGTACTAATGATGCCAAGGATAAGATTACACGTAAGCAAGAAGAGAAGATTCGCAGCAATCGGCATCAAAGTTCAGCTGGCCAATGAAACCGAGTGAGTGTGCAGTACATATACCGCGAGGAGGAAAAGCGTAAAGGTCGGAGTTTTGACATTGTACCGTAATCTGCTTAATGCCATAAAGTGAAATCTCGGGTTTTATTCCACCCATACACGATTCATCCCTTTCACTTTCCACTCGATCATGCTTTCCATTTCTGGCTCCGGCTGCTGATCTCACGGCCGCAGCGCGCACCAGGGCTCATTACGAATTTCGCGTATACAAAGCACTATACTCGTGCACTCTCGCCGTCTTTTATACGTCTATATGATGCACTCTGCAGCAGAGCCGCTTTTTTCCGGTTCTCTCTCGTTTCTTCATCACTTACGTATAGGTCATTTATCATCCGGAACTATAATATTCTTTATCCCCCCGTGGCGCAATTTAAAATTCACGCTTCGGATGTTGTATACATGCAGATCGATGTATACTCCTATCTGCACTTCCTACTTCGGCATCTCTATCTCGCTTTATATTGTGGGGATTTCTCTTCTCGAATACACAAAACAACATTTTTCTCAACTTTCGCTCGGTGCGGTATCGATATCGCTTATAAATAATGACTAATCGAAAAAGTCATGTTTTTAGAAATTGCGATTTTCGCAGCTACTATATTTGTGATTGTAAAAGAAAAAAGTAGAAAATAATCTTGGTTTTTATGTATTTTTATATATAGAGGTCAATGATGGGACATAGGTTTTGGGAAGCGAGTAACGAATGCGGAATTACAAAGGTAAAAAAAACACTTTATTAACACAAAACGCTAAAAAAACATGACATATTTACACAACAAATTATCGCATGTATAGTACAAGGCCGCAAGCGCAACAGGTAAATTGGAACTGTTATAAGCACAAGGAGGCATTTAAGAATCGTCTTTGTGATTTGCAGGTTGTGTGAGTGAGCGTGTGTATGTGTGTGATGAAATGACATAGTTTACACGGTTTATAGTATTTGGTATCCAACTTGCGTGATATAGAGTATTCGTGAAAGGGCGGAGGATGTCCGTCGTTGTCATGATGAAATATAAAAAAGAACAGCCGTTTGTAGAAAAGTCGCTCAGTACAAAAACATGCACGGCGAAAGTTCATCCGCAGAACCTTCGCGAACGATCTTGGCGCGGACCCACGGATCCCGCGCCGAACATCTTCACAGATATAAATTACGCTAATTACAATAAATTACTTCTTCTTATAGTGATAGCCACCGAAGCCACCGCCGCCGCCGCCGCCGCCGCCACTGCCCCCGTGTGAACTGTAGGAGTCACCGCCACCGAAGGATCCGCCGTGACCGCCGCCACCGCTGAAGGAGGAACTGTAGCCGCTCGAGTAGGAGTCGCCGCCACCACCGATGGAACCTCCTCCGTGACCTCCGTGACCTCCGTGGCCACCGTCACCTCCGGAATAAGAGTCGGAGCCGCCGAAAGAGCCGCCGCCACCCCCGTGACCGCCGATCGAGTACGAGCCACCGCCGCCAATGAAAGACGAGGAGCCGTGACCGCTTGAACTGTAGTCGTAACCGCCGCCGCCGCCACCGCCGCCACCGCCTCCGTGTCCATGTCCACCGGAGCTGTAACTTCCCAGACCGCCGCCGCCGCCGCCACCGCCGCCGTGACCGCCTGAGCTGTATCCTCCGCTAAATCCGCCGCCGTGGCCGCTGATGGGAGAGAAAGGTTTTTGTGAAATTTTTTTGTGTTATCTCGTAATGCGCTGCTGAGGAAAGTGTGCGCTTGACTATATATATATGTTCTTTTCATATGCTAGTTATATGGGACTTAATTGAGAGAGAATTTCTTTTAGACGCGAATTCATTTACTGTTATTAGCTATGCTGCATCTCTTGAATTAATGTTAATAAATGCAAATTGTAATTGTAATTAATTAATTATTGATAGTTTACGCCTATTTCCTCTGTTTATTACTACACTTTCATCACAGATATGTATTGTAATGTAATTGAATCTTTACTAATTAATGATGTTACTATATCCGATAATATTTTTTTTTTTTCAGTAAATAGAAGAAAATTATTGGATGATTCTGGCCAATTGAATTTCCTCATATATTTAACAAACCTTTGAACGATCGATTTATCTTAAACTAAAAATGAATTCTTATTCCCTTCAATTCATAATAACAAGTATTAATTAAGTTTCAACAAAATGTAAATAACAATTAACAAGGTTACAATATCTATTGGGATCTAACATGGGAGTGGAGTTTGGCCTAAATAACCCATGTTTGATCACGTGACACCGTATCAGCCAAATGCTTATGAGAATTTGTGGTTTAAGATGCTTTTATTTTGCCACCAGATGTCAATTCAATAAATCTTAATCAGTTGTTTAAAATGTAAAAATAAGATAACCCTTTCGTAACTATAACCTTAAATTCTATCCGTTAAGGTAGCTCCAGCGTGAGAATTGACCTTAATTTTAAACACTTATGTAAGAGTTTATGATAAGAATATAGTGCAAGAATTAATATTATATTGAAAGTAGTGTACGTAAAATGTCGAAAAAAATTATTTTTGTATTGAATTTTGTTAATGCAAAGGTAGATATCGGCAACAGAAAAGAAATTCTACTATTCACAATAGCATTTTTTATTTATTAATATTTCTTAACTTACGAGGTCGCATTTTGTTCCTTGACTAATTTAATCAAGAGTCACTATAGTATTTACTATAGTTAATTTGAGCAGCATGGACTTATAAACAAATAGCTGTAAGCTTAACATTTTTTTAATTTTTATATCGGTGAGTCCCTCTGAAATTAATTAAGGTATAAATTGAAAGCAGTTGAATTGAAAAATATTAAGAAATAAGAAAGCTATCGTGAATAATAGAATTTTTTTCGGTTGCAGTTATCTACTTTTGCATTAACAAAATTCACTATAAAAAAAATTTTCTTCGACACCACACATATACTACTTTTATACAATATCAATTCTTGCACTGTATTCTCATCAGAAACTCTTACGCAAATGTTTAAAATTAAGGTCGATTCTAGGACTCGAGCTACCTTAAACTTATTTTAACAAACATTTAAATAGTCTAAAAATTAAAATATAATAATGAAAAGACTCCTACCCGCTGCTGTATCCAGAGGATATGCTGTTGCCGAAGCTGCTAGATCCGTGATCGTAATGGTCATCGTGGCCACCGCCGATTCCACCGCCAAAGCCGCCTCCAGAGCTGTATCCACCTCCGGAGCTGTATCCGCCGCCTCCGTGTCCACCACCTCCGTGTCCACCTCCAAAGCCGCCACCAAAGCTCGAGCCGTGATCACTGTGTCCGCCACCGATGCTGCCAGCGAAGCTCGAGGCTATGAAGCCGCCGCCACCGCCTCCATGGCCACCGCCTCCATAACCGCCTCCAAAGTCATCGTGTCCACCTTACGATAAATCGCACCATTAAAAAAGTGTAAGTGCTTCGTCCGAGACATTAGTTACGTGTGAAAGTGCGTTACTTAGTTCAAAGATTTCGCAATCACTTTATAGGCGAGCTCTCTTTGATATAATACATTGCGATCGCATAAAACTATACGTATCCGAAGAAACTTTCAGCTTCCATCGTAAAGTCGCAGTTCTATGAGAAAGTGAAATTCTCACGTGCGAAACTTTCTCGGGGCTCGATGCGAATAGTTATTCAAATAGTATCAATAAAATGTCCAATAAATTGAGTAAGCTCATCTCGACTAACTATTTGTAAGTTTTACGACTGATGGTAGGCTTTTTTATAGAGAAATCGCAGTGGTGATTTACATGCTCCACTTAAATGCGTGATGAGATTTAAAAGTAATTAGCGTAGCTGGTTGATTACTTAATATGCCGTAAATACTGGATTTCAAAGAATGTTTTAATTGGTGAAAAAAAAAAACATTTTGTTTGATATAAGAGCTTCTTTCTACCGGGATTATCTTGATTATTTACTCTACTTTATCAGGCTCTTAATAGACCGAAAGTTTATTAAAATTATTTTCAACGGTCAAGTATCTTAATTTTCTCGGGGGGTATTTGAAAATTTTCAACTAACCTCCGATGCTACCACCGAAGTCGTGACCACCGCCGCCGCCACCACCGCCGTATCCACCACCGATATCTCCGTGACCACCGCCGAAACCACCGCCGAAATCATGGCCACCGCCGCCTCCGCCGCCTCCGTAGCCACCGGAGATTTCAATGCCACCGCCACCGCCGCCATGCGATGGTCCGTGATCGTGAATTATCTCCTTCTGGTGGTGGTGTTCCTCGGGTAAGTGGATCCTTATGTGCACACTGAAAGCAAATTATGTAGATATAAGATATAGGGATATGGCTATTTCGATGTATCTCGTCAAGATCGATAACCGAACAATCCTTGAGTTAATCTACCATAAATATAGAGTGATTGATGAAGTAAATTTAAGAGCTCTTTTAGTTTCACTTGTACAATTCGAACTTTCTAGATTCTATTTAAAATAATTAAGTTTCATTTTTAATCGCCAGATGCATGCAAAAATCCTATCCCCGCTGCAAATGCCTCAGTGAAAATTTATATAGTATATAATAGATATGTGAGAATGCTTCTACATGAATTACTTTATTTTTTTACTAGAGTCATTTACTTATCTTTTTCATTCATAGATCATGCGAATAAGATAACCAAATGAAAGTAACCTATACTTTCGCTCAATAAAAGTGCAAGGGGAATTCACGAAAATTGTACTGTTTCTTAGTGCACAAGAGATACGTGCAATTCAAAAAAAAAATTAAAAGCATTACTTGGAAGGGAATATTTAAAAGAAAATGAGTTGATTGTGTCATAGGTATATTATTACATGAAAGTAGTAACAGATGAATATAACCAGATGTCACTAAAAATTTTGAAAAGTTATAGGTACCTTGAGTAAGTTACATATAGTTATTTGTGTAAATATGTAAGGCAAATGACCCAATAGTAGGGTATGTACCCGCACCTGAGTGCCTCTATTTCGAATTATTACTAATTTATATTAAATGTATAATATGTTGATAACTTAGTTTAAAAATGACAAAAAAGTTACTAGGTGCATGGAACTGATTCTTAAGCGTCCAGGTACTGAACCGCCTATCTGATATACAATGCAGAATTATTATTTTTACATCAATAAAACTGTTTCTTGAACCTTTTTTTAACCATTTTTTTAACACATATGTTAGGAGATCTTTAACCGAATAAAAAATTAGATTTTTTGTAAAAATTCATAGTAATCAAATCACTGTTAAACAAATTCCATTGTTTACAGAGAAATCATTATATAGGTGAAACTACAGAAACCTACACCAATTGAATTCAATAATGTTTAGGTCTGAAATACCAGCTTAGATAAGCATTTCTATTAACGTAGTAACCTCAATACAAGTCCAATAAAGGAGATTCCCGTAAATATCACTTTAGTCTTATATGTATCTTTTATAGTATTATCTACTTTATTCTCAGAGTTGCATTGCAGGAATAATTACATTTCTTTGAAGCTATGAATGGAAGAAGAAAGTTCAAGCAATGATTATGCAAAGCTGCTATTAATTTCATTTCTCATAAAACTCAGAGGAAACCATAATTAACGAAAAATTCAAAGTCATTAAGATTGTAATAGTTTAATTAATTGTGTTTAATCTGAAAATTATACGTGTCTTATTAATTATATTTTTTTTCTCTTGTATATTTATTATTTGTCAATTTGGCGAACTATAGAACTATTTTAAATCTGAACTAATTCATCTAATATCTATATAATATTTATCTATTTTACGACAAATTGAATGTTTAAGCTATCAAATATTGTTTGCAATTGTTAATGTAAAAAAACAATTTTGTGCAGCACAAAATTTATGCTCGCTCTTGGCAGTGAATGCAGAATTTAATAGATCAATTATTAATTTATTATAGCAGAAAGAGACTTACTGTTCTTTTCCAAAAGTGGCCAAGGTTGTCGTCCAAGCTGCGACAAATACCAAACAGGTTACCTGTAAAAAAGAGAAATCAATGAGTACTTAATATATCATAAGCGAAAGTAATATGACTGCTCAGTTTTCTTTATGCTAATATCGAATAATTATTCGGTTGTTGTGTACCGTTTTATGGAAAGTTCCATGCATAAGGTTGTTTTTCGTTAAGCATGTCTCACTTTCGGTGCTAGTTTGGATGCAACACCTGAATAACAAATGCCTATATTGTGATGTTAAAACGAGAAACAGTGACATTCAAAACATTATTTCCCTTGATATTTTTACATTGATTAAAAATGGCGTGTGATATAAAACTACCTTTAAAAACACATTATTTGATTAGTTTCTATTCAGTTTTTTGTAAAATTTATGATGTATGTGATAGATTAGGTTTACGAGATAATTATTAAATTTATTATTATTAGTTAAGAACAAACACAAATTTTGTGTTTGCAACTTATCAAACCTTTAAAAAGGGTGAAATAATTTTCAATCAAATTAAAAATAAGTTAAATTAAATATTTTATCACTTTTAAAGTCGACATTATACAGAAAAGAAGTCCTGCAAAAGCAACACTTTTAAGAAGATAGTATATAATCTGTAAATAAAAAGTCTCGTGAAATCTGTTTCCCTTTTATTATTATCTGTTACATTTATGTCTATATTTTCCCTTTTCTTTTCTGTTCAAACTTAAAGTAGTATAATAATAAGTTAATAAAAGTTATTTCAAAGTAAAAACTAATACTCTTGTAGCCTTTGATTGAGAAAAAAAAAAGAAAAAGTTAGTCCATATCGCCTAAATATACTAGTAATATCACAGCGAAACACAACGACAGATCTAATCTCGTTCATCCTCCTTATCCGCACTGAAAAACGCGAGGCAAGCGCGCGCGTGTAAAAACCGATCGAGTCGAGCGAAAAGGCGCGAGCATAAGGATATAAAAGAAAAAAGAAAAGATGATATCCTTACCGCGAGGCGAGCTGCCATGGCTTAACTCGCGTCTCGATTTCCCTCGGTGGCGCACAAATATACAACTTCTTGCGCTCTCCTGGATCTACCGACGTCCTCTTGTCGCGGATGCTTTGGGCACGAGGCTTTGGCACACACTGTCATATATATGTGGGGGCCCGCGCGGTTTTATACGCCGGACGAGCAGGCAAACGGGGGCCGCCCCCGGGGTCGGCCCCACACACACACACACACACACTGGCGCACGCGTAAAAAGCGAGAGCGAATGTGTGTATGTAGGCTCGACGGGTCCGCGGTTGAGCGGCCGATGGTGGGGGAGCCACACAGTCTGTGGAGGAAGACAGGAAATCCACGGGCACGACCGTGACCCAGAGAGTGCGTCTCGCGAAGAGAGAGAGAGAGAGAGAGAGACTCCCGCAGCCGCTCTCTAACCCCTGCACTGAAAGCTGCCGGTTTATGCAGTTTTTACACTGCATGCTGCAGCATGCTGATTTGGCGCGGATCGAGCGGTGTTACGTGTAGCATTGGCGTTATACTTATACACTACTCGGCTAGGCAGTAAAGGTTTTTGCGTTATATACAGAGCCAATCGTTTCTTACTAAATAGAGATAACCGATCCGTCTGAGGTAATGTGCATCGGCATATTTATGTGCCGCAATAGCTTGTGAATTGTTCGGCTTTATTGATGCGGAATAGTAGGCTAACTTCAAACTTGCTGGATAGGAGAATTGTTACATATTTTCTATGTACAACAGGCACGTGGCTTGTTTTCAATGAAAATGCTTATTTCATGCTGAAACGTAATGTTGTCCTTAAACTTTGCCGATCTTGTCATAACGTGGAAAAGTATAAGCAGTATTTTTTCTTTTTGGTATATACAAAATAAATAAGCTCAGCACTTTTTATGCATACGGACATACATTTCATCTTTGTCTAAAGCACATGAATCATTATTCGAAACTAATTATTGTGAAGCTTCTCGTTAAATATCTACGTACAACCTTTGTTGTACAAATCTGTATAGGTAATGCATATATTATAATGCCCATTACCAAAGTCAAAGCCATACGCAATAATTTGTCTGAACTGACTAGAGTTTTTGAGTGGTGCATAAGTTCAGATATTTTAAATTTCATTATAAAATCCTAACTCGCTAAAAGATTACTCAGACGTGTGAATCGATCATTTTACTGGACACCGAACCTATTTTACTTCGCCTAAATATAATAAGCTGATATCCTCCATTGTGTTTTCATGCAATATTATACCACCGAAAGTTATTACTGTAGAATAAAGAATTAGTATTTTAAAAATCTTTCCTATACAAATGTTTAGCTTTGATACAAAAATAGATAATACTATGATGTAGTTATTATTAAAATATTAGAAAAAAATACAGCAGTATAATGTGCAAGAATCCTGTATTATTACTATCGCATTATTTTCATCTGTTTTTTTCACGCTCTCTTTCAGACGTTCCCGTAGAAATATTTTAACATTTTTAAGAAAATACAAATTTTGAATATTAAGATCCTCATTGTAGTTCAGGTACTATAATCCTTACAAATTGAATACTTACAAATTGAAATTTTTTAAGGTGATCTAAACTATTTCAGAAATTTTTGACTAATTCTTGCAAGTACGCATACGAAATAACAAGTTTATCTACATTTTTACATTTATTACATTATCGATTACTGTAATTTATTTTATGTACAGATTCTATCTGAACTTCAACTAATGCATAAATACACACCCAGAAAATTTTATTTAAAATGATTTAATAGTTTAAGCTACTTTTATTATTATCAAAGTAAATCTAGAAGTATCTAAAGTAAGTATTAGAAATTCATGCCTTGACCATCTACCTATACTTATTTTATTATAATTCTATAAATGCTTTTGCATTATGATTTTCAATTCCGTTTTCTATCGAGTGAAACTGAATTTCACTTTATTATATACTTATACTGAACTTATCGATTAAATATAATGATTTTATTTCCTATGTATAAGTAAATATAAGATTTCAAAAATGAACGGAAAAGATAATAACACCCTATATTAATTTCAGATTTTTAATAATAATACAAAGTTTATCGTATTCTATTTAGATAATCTTCATTTTCATAAGTACGTGTCTGTATTTAAAGTGTTACACAAGTTGCGGACAGCCATTTACATCGATTGCAATGTTATGCAAACGTACTAACAGACTTAAATATAGCTTTTTACTTTAGAAATTTGTTATAATGATATGAATTTAACTAATATTAATTATTGTTGTCAATCGAGTACAACAATAAAACCGTTAATTTTAAGGGAAAATTTTTATAATGAGGTTTTTTATATACTTGAACTTTATTGATATTCCCCTTGAAAGCAATGTAACAGAATACATGACAGGTTGTCAATATCATCCTAGATAGTAAAGTATCTGTGAATTTGATACCAAAGTGACACCAATCCGGGGAAAGTATATTCGGCAATGATATGCGACGACTGCTGCCACATCGGTAATTATGCATGCGAATAGGATGAAATTTATGACAGTATCGATGTGTTACTGGATCTATAGGCTCATTTCAACAAATATTAAATAAAATTCCTATCCAAAATAATTAGCATAATAGGTAGGAAAACTGGTATTCAAATACTCGTTGGATTTGAAGCATAAAACGCATTACATTTCTGGGGTACAAATTAGTATGTCACTTGAATACATGATTATTAAATAAATTTAAATAATCATGTATCGCATTCGGAGAAAATTTTTGGGATAATACTTATCCATACTATAAGTAATTTTTCCTGCACGACACAGTTTGTTCCACGATTATCTATATCTTTTGGGTAAAATTTACCTCTATATTTTTAATTAAAACGTTTCTAGCAACAACTGTTAATTGTCAGTTTATCTTATTACTTATGGTGAAAATCATTATTGAAATATCAAACCAATAATCAAATATCAATGAATCACGTGGAAGTTTCGATTCAGAAACAAATTTGTGCTTCACATTTCTATTCGACGCTCAAATTACATTTTGCGACGCTTCGTCACGTGTCATTCTGGTTTCAATTAACTGTACAATGACTTTTCGCAAAAAGTAAAACAAAAGGTTGTACAGGAGACTTTCGCATCGCGAATTCAAAGCTACACAGTCCAATCAAAATCGCGATGCACAGGATATTATAATACAATGGAACCAACCGGCGATGTAATGCTTTCAGTACAGTAATTAACTCATCAAGTAATTGCATATGCAACGATCCATTTGTGTTCGCACCTTCTACTATATGCGAATATAACTTCCGTCCATCATAATCTGAACGCTTCGCGCGCACCTGCTGTCCATCGTTGTGCACTCGAAAGTCGCATTAATGAGTCAATTTTCTCGGGGCTAAATTAAATATCGCCAGCTATATGGGAAAGGTAAAAAATGAACACACCGATGCCTTATATATACATATATATATATATATACATTGGCGTGTCTACGCTGTCGGCGACTAAGCGTACTTGAACCGGTTCCCCGTGCAGCTCGTTTACCTGCTCAGACATCGGGAGCTGAAAAAGCCGCAGCGCATAGAAATAGGAGACACGTCGAGCCAGTGAAATCCGCGGCGGCGTAGCAAGAGTGGCTTTTATCGCCTTGCGCGGTGCAATGCTATATACACGGGACTCATGAGATCGCCCGAGGTGACAAGCATTCAAAGAGGTATACAACACGCGTGTCGGTGGAGCTCCGATGCTTTCGGGCCTTATACTCGCTTCTTTTTTTTAATTCCAAACGGAAATGGACATTCCTCTTCTCACTCTATTTGATAGTCTTTTTTGTGAGTGCCTTGTACAAAGATTATCGGCTATGGGCCAAAAAGAAATCGGTTGCATAACATATATCGATGACTATTGTGTATTTTGCTCTCATAAGATTATGTGTTTTTTTTTTACAATGTTCCCTGTTTGTGTACTTATACTTGCGACACAACTCTTTCTTACGTATCGGAGTAGTCAAAATTTTAGAAAGTTTTTTAATTGCTTTTAAAAATCAGGCAGAATTTTCAGGTTTGAAATTCTTGTAGTTTGCAATGTAATTGAGATACTACGAATGTAATAATTACTTCGGACTGACGTATTTCATTTGGAATCGATAATATAAAAATTTAGAACGATGCCTGTCACTTTCATGTTTTTCGCAAAACAGCTTGTACATTCTGAAAAGGTAGAATTATGCGTTTCTAAACGCGGAACTTCATTTCTCAGTGCGTGTGGTTCGCGGTATAACAATATGTGTCGAAAGAAAGTGTACTTTAATTATTGGATTAGCATAAGATGCTTACCAATCATAATCCATGGAAATTATAAATAATAGTTTTCACACTTTGGTAGGATAAGGATATACGATAAACGAATTAATACCCGACATTGTTAATTCTATTCTATACTACGTGCAACTCTGCAGTGCGGTAAAAATAAATACACTTGTGACATGATTACCATTTCCATAAAGGGAAACAGTTTTTAGTACGTCATTGTAGTCATTAAATGGTACTTTAATGATATCTTGGAATGTGCGCATAATGAGCAAACATTGTTCTTTTAGAGCAACGTATCCATGCGAAAATTACACTCTTACCTAGCACATGAGAGCATTAAAAAGCATAAGAAAGTTTTAAATACCTTTTACCTTAACTTGCCAACCAAATTGATCGGTGCAGATATCTATTTTCATTATAATTGCACTGTGGATTTTGACCAGCTTTTGGAAAAAAAACTGTCTGTGACCGTCGCGGTAATGATGTCAAGATTATGCGATTCCAGTTTCATGTAATTCCATCCACAATTCACAAAGAATTTGGTTTCGAACATTTAGTTCGTAATTCACAGCGATTTTGATCACCGAAAATTTCAACGGCGAAAATCTCTGAATTGCGGATGGAATTTCATGAAACTGGAACCACATAATGTTTACATCATTATCGAGGTGGTGACAGAGAGAGTTTTTTTCCCAAAAATTAGTCCCTATCTTAATATATTTCTTTAAATCCAAATTCGGTAAGGTAAGAATCTTCCCGACTCTGGTACATGTCCATAAAAAAGTCTTTGTAGCCAGTAGAAAATCATTTTAAACTTTTCCGACAAAAGATATTGTTTTCAGACGATTAAGTCGCAGGTTCAAGAAAAAGCGACGAATTAAGAAACAAGGAAGAAAGTCCGTGACAATCTTCAAAAAGATAGGTGAGCTGTTCTTCAACGCTACTTATTAGACGCCGGTCCGGAAAACCTAACGGTTCAAAAATCCGCTAAATGCTCTCGGTATTCCCATCCGTCGAGGTTGCTCCTCATACCCGTGAGCCCGCGACAATCGACCTTTGTTTCCGCGCTCTTTCAGCCGGTTAGAGCAGAGAGACGTCACGCCGGGGCAGATGCGCGCGTGAAAGCGAAAGGGAAGAGGAGCGTGCGAGCGCCCGCGATAAATCAGCGGCTAATTTTCGCAGGATCCGTAACAATTAAGCTATTCATCTGCTGCGATTCGTTTTGTTTGCACGCAATTGTTGCGAGACGCGGCTTTATGTACCAGTCATTGTTAATTTCACCGGATTTCGTGTTCATTAAAGGTGATTTTGTGATTTTGATGAGTGCAGATATCGATGATTTAGATATGGCTTCTATAAGTTTAAAACATCACAAGCACATGAAATTTTGAAAAGCAAACATTACATTTTCATACCCTTTGCTGGCACAAAACCGTGTGTTCACTAAAAGCTTTTTAATATTACGAATGCAAAATAAAGTCAGTTATAAATTTGGCTTCGTGTGTGAGTGGTATATCTGTATCTCGCGAACCGATGAACCGATTGTCAAATTTCAAAATTCATGTTATTCGTTTTGTTTTGTATGGAGGCTGAAAAATAATTTTTAAGATTCATCGATTTTCTTTTGTTTTATTTAAGAACATGTCTTCTTTATTTTTAGTCTTTTAGTTTTTTTTTGTATTGCAAGTTTAATATTTGAAAACTGTACAATATGCGTTTAGAAGAGCTATTAATTACCTACAAAATTGATAGCATCATTCTTTTGTTATTTTGAAAAATGTCATTTTTTGACTCTTAGGTTACAACTTTTGATTCTCTTCGGCATTCGATTTTCTATGGCATATTCGATAACGGGAGTAAAATTTCTCTAATCTTTTCAAACTTTTATATACTCCGAGCTGTATATTTTTTCAACACATTTGGTTAATAAGTTTTTAAGATATTTGAGTCTTTCTGATTAAGTTTTTTTTTTAATATTTTTAATTACAGAATTGTTTGATGGATTTTGATGTTTGATATCTCATTTTATTTGTATTTTCAAATTCTTTCAGAATATAATTTTTTGATTAAGATTCTTCAATATCTGATAAATTAATATTAGTTCAAAAAATTTTTGATTATGTTATAGTCAAAGATATGGATATTTTTTCATATACTTGAAAAGATTAATTGATTGAATAGATTTATCTTATTTCTTCTAATAGAATAAAAAAAGCATCATCATGGTTAAGAATTTGTAAAACATGTATGTTTTATTATAAACGCGATATTATTTGAAAAAATAAGAAAATTTAATTCATAAGTCTTTTTACATGAGAACTATTATTGTATTAGAAGTATGTATTCCTCAACTGTAAGCTTAATCGATTCTAAAAATAAAATAATGAATTTAGCTTTAGAGGTTTAAACTGTTCAATTAATTATTAGGTGCACAACTTTGCTTCCGCCGATTTTTTCGAAAATTTGAGGCTTTATTCTGAAAAAGTGATTAGCTGTTTATGATTCAAAGTACTGTCCGTCACTAGCCACTACTTTTTGCCATCTTTCGGGCAATTGTCGGATACCATCTCGAAAAAACGATGCGTCTTTTGAGGCGATCCACAAATCGATCCATTCTTTGACTTCTTCATAAGAATGGAAATGCTGCTCAGCTAGGCCATGTGCCATCGATCGGAACAAATGGTAGTCGGAAGGAGCAATGTCTGGAGAGTACGGCGGGTGGGGCAAGAC
>UELV01080076.1:0-23128 GCA_900490015.1 Megastigmus stigmatizans | reverse complement strand
AATAATATTTTTTAAGATGTTTTTATAAGATTTGAATATACATAAGAAAATTTATTGACATTTTTAGACCTGTAACTTATGATCAACGACAATTGTTGTTAAATTTTATGAATGAAAATCCTGAACTGGTAACGCACAGCAGTACTCGTGAGAGTGAAGTAAGTAAAACGAATACGATCAATACATAAACCAGTGTACAATTTCATTTAAAAAATTATTGTTATTGGAATATTTTAATTTTCAGCAAGTTTTATGGGAAGAACTAGTAGTTAAATTAAACAAATTACAGCCTGAAAGAACATTAGATTCCTGGCGGATGGTAAGTACAAAACAGTTTGAATTCTTATTACATTACTAAAAGTAAATGTGCTAGTTATTTATAGGATAATAAAGCATGATTAATTTATTTAAATAAATTCAAAACACATAGATAATACAATTTGAATTTTTTAATTATAACTTTTTCTTTAAACGAGTATGATTTAGTATATTTTTACTACATTTTTTTAGTATACGTAGAAGTTAGTATTAATTGTATTGTTTATAAAAATAATTTGTTCAAATAACATTTTTTAAATATTAAATCGAATAAAATAATACTAAAAATTCTTAAAATTTAAAAACAAAATTCCTTTTTATACATAAATTTATTTTATATTATGGTTTAATAATCTTTTTGATAACTGCAAATTTAAATGCATATAACATTCTGTCATTTTTTGTTTCAGTTTTGGAAAAAATGGAAACAACAAATAAGAATAAAGCATCAAGCATCATTAACTATGATCGATATGCAACTCCAGAAATTTTTAAATAATATTGGTAACAATGAAGCTGACAATGATGATGATAAAAGTACTAGTAAAAAATTATCATTAGAACAAATATCTGAAAAATTAAAGGATGTAGAATCGGAAAAAATGAAAATAAATTTGGAGATAGACACGTTAGACTATAAGATAATCAAGTATAAAAAAGAAATAAAAGAAATAGAATTAAAACTAACTGAAAAAAAAAAATTAAATAGGAAACTGACGTCCACCAAGAACCATTTGAATAATAAACGAAGAAAGATATTAGAAAAACAGGACCAGTCAATCAATTTAAGACAACAAATAGAGTATTACATTAACGCAAAATCAGATTCTATTACCATAACAGAGTGATTTAAATAAGTTGTACAGAAATTTTTATTTAACTTTAAGCATGGTTACTAACTTAAAACTGTATTTAACTTAGTTAAAATAATTTATTGAATAAAATTTATAAAAACCTTTATTCTATACTCTTATTATTAATTGTAAACAAACATAAGTCATGGGGCTGAAGTTTGCATCATTATTGGAATGCAAAGAAAATGTTTTTAAATTATTCTATTTATTGATATAATTGATTAAAAATTAGTTAAATAATTGTCATTTGTCATGAATAAAGTTACTGTTAAGAAGAATAAAATTGAATTCTAATTAAATGGTAGATAAGTAATAAATTAAAATTTTTTCGTTGCATACCAAAGATGCAAACTTCAAAGTTGTAGTAGTTCAGTTGTCAAAGCTGAAATGATCCTAATTTCCTTATATAATGAAATCTACATCTAATACTTTCTATTAAGAGTTGTATGATAGATAATTCATACACAATAAAAACAGTATCATTTCTTAATAAATAAGAATATTTAGAAATAAAAATATGAACTTTAAATATAATTAAAATTTTACAAGGCAGTTCGAGCCCGCGAGTTCTTTTGGGAGGTGTATTTAAATCTACGCGTGCATCCAATCACTTGTTTGCACAAGCGCATGCTCAATTTAATATACTTATAATAGGTATACGGTGAAACTATATATACCTAATATGAAATAATTCATTTTTTTATAGTTATATATTATGCAACAGATTTTATTAATAATAATAGACTTTTTATTTCTATTAAATGCACACTGTTATTAACAACTGATAGAACTCATATTTTATATAAATTTTTTATTTAGAATTTAAAGTACGCAAATTTATCTAATTTTTAAATATTTAGAAAGCTTCGGTATTGCTATTGCTATATCAGTATTAAATACTTTGCCCTACGGCCTACAACCTCTTAGCTGGTCGTGGCCTCGCGGGTGGATCAGGAAACATAATATTATACATCAACAAGCAACCGGCTAGCCGAGCGCGCGCGCGCGCATATACTGAGACTGAGTCACGTGACTGAATAACGTTCTTTTCAAATACTGAACAGTAAACGTTAAAAAACTTTGACGCTCAATCTCAGTTAATCTTTTGTATAAGTACGAGAGATGTTAAAATTTAACAAATTTTTATGAAATAAAAGACAAATGGAAAATTAAGAAACTAATTACGTATTAAAATGAAAACAAAAGAGAACGGACAAGTGATTGCTGAAAGCAATAGTGGTAAGAAAATTTTTGTACTTATGAATTGAGATGTTGCTTTCAGTGAATAGCTCATAACCTTCCCATCATAATATAAACGCGTGTATATAACGTAAATAACAATCAACGTTAATAATAAATATTTTTTCTTATGCACAAATAATTAAATGTTTTGTGTTTTATATAATTTAATTATGTCATTCAAAATATTGTTTACATATTTTATTCTCATTGTGCATGATTTATTTGTATTAATATAAAGCAAAATTTCATAATAATTGCAAAGGGAACATCATTATGTTAATGTTTATTGTAGAAAAAGATGGGCGAAGAACAGCTGAAGAAATGGATGAGATTCGACAGAAAACTTTAGCTTATGAATACCTCTGTCATCTGGAAGAAACAAAAAAGTAAGTTACAGATCTTAGATATTCATACTTATTTGTTGTTAATTTTATCAATGATATTTAAATTATAATCATTTATTTATTTGTAAAAATTTAACATAAAAAATTTCAATAGAATATTTTGTTTCTATAAAATTAGTCAATAAAAAAAACAAATGTTACTATTTAAAAATTAATGATATAATAATGAAAAATTAAAGTATGAAAACCAAAATTAATATTTTAGATGGATGGAAGCTTGTTTAAGGGAAAAGTTACCTCCAACAACAGAATTGGAAGAAAACCTAAGAAATGGAGTATATCTAGCAAAACTTGGTCACTATATAGCTCCAGAAATTATGCCTCTGAATAAAATATATGATGCTGAACAAAAAAGATATTCAATAGCTGGCTTACAATTTCGGCATACAGATAATATAAATTATTTTCTTAAATGTCTTAAGTCTATGCAATTACCTTTTGTAAGTAGTTTTATAGAACCTCGTTTATTTTTACTTTAGAAACTAGTTTATTATTTAATTTATTATATGATTCTAGACTTTTCAACCAGAGACAACAGATATTTATGATAAAAAAAATATGCCTCGTTTGATTTATTGTATTCATGCTCTAAGTACACACTTATTCAAATTAGGAAAAGCTCCACAAATTCAAGATTTGTATGGAAAAGTAAACTTTACTGGTATGCTTAGCTGGTTTAATCAGTATAATCTAAAATTTTATAAACATGTAAAGCTTATTTTTCATTTTTTTATATTTGAAAATATTTTTCTTCTGTGCAGATATATTTATTAAGTTAATGTATTTTAAAATATTATTTTATTGAAATTTATGCAGAAGAATTGCTTAAAATTCAATCAAAATTTGAATTCTTAACAATTTTTTTTAAAGATTTTTTAAGAAACTGCTCTTGAAACTTCTTATTCAATTAGTTTCTATTTCTTAATTTTTCTACATACTATTTAGTTTCTAAAGAACAAGTCATACAATATCAATTATTTTATTTCAGATGAACAAATTGATGCTGTCAGTAAAGAATTAAAGAAGATGGGTATACAAATGCCTGCTTTTCAAAAAATTGGTGGGCTTTTAGCAAATAGTATGACAAGTGATACTGCTGCATTGCATGCTGCAGTTATAGCAATTAATCAGTCAATAACTGCTAAGGTATTTTAAACAAAATTTATTTTTAGCATGAATTAGGTTTTTAATAAAAATATAGGAATTGAGATTAATTTTTTAATTTTATGGTGCAAATTATGCATTTTATTTTAAAGGACCACGATGCAATGTTACCACAGCTTCAAAAATCAGTAGTCCAAATAAAAAATATAAATCCTGACTATATAAATTTATATTTAGGAACATTGGTAGATGCCAAAGACAGGAAAGCTCAAGCTGTATTAAATAGAGTAATAATAAAATATCTTGATTATTTGTTTCTATTATCTTGTCATTTTAAAATATGGTAAATATTATATTTGTTTTTCAGTCATTGAATGATAGCTATGTACCTGATGCGTATGATGAACTTTTAACACAAGCAGAGATACAGGGATATATCAATAATGTCAATAGTAAGTTTAATAGAAAATAATTAGTATTTTATTTAAAAAATAAAACATTCAATTAATTTTTAGTGGAATGTGCTTTGGAAATTTTAACTGACAGTGTTCATCACGAAAATAAAAATGTAGCATTAGCTTTAAATAATCCTTCTCTTCAACTGCAACGTATATCATATGAAAATAATAATCTATATAGAAAAGAATTAAAACCATTAATTGGAAGCATTGAATGGGAAGAACGTAGTTTAGAAAATTGCCAATATTGGAGAAACAAATTACAAAAGATCATTGATGTCGCTAATGATCATGCTTCTAATACAAAAAAACGTAAGTTAGTACTAAGTTATTGAAAAGAAACCTTCAGATTAAAATAATCTTTTTGCAGGAGAAGAAGCAGTCAAACAACTAAATAATCTATTGATAATTGGATCAGAAAAAGAATTCCATGATGCTCTGATTAATCCAATACTAGGCATTTCACATTACACAGATGATTTTGCAACTCCACTTTATTATGAAGAAATGAAAATTGATCGTAATGAGTCTAAAGTAAATTATTATTTTAATCAGCAATAAAAAAATGAAATTCTGTATTTCACATTACATATTTTTTTAACAGATTGATTTAGCTCACAGTGATATTGTCGTCAGCATTCGAGTACTATCTGCAATTGCAAATGTTACCAAAGCTATTGACACTAATAATCCAGATTTGATATACCGAGCTTTAAAACATCCAGATGCACATGTTACTGTAAACTTATTTTTATTTTTTATCCTTACCATATTTTGGTACTTGGAGCTACTGAAATTTGACATTTATAGTTTTATTTTATTTTTTATATAATATAAATACCATCAATATTGCTTTAAGTACCAAAATACCAATGGTCATTTATATATATATATGCGTGTGTGTAAGTGTGCATTTTCTTTGTTTTTTAGAATCTTGAAGAAGAAAATAAAGTAAAATATAGTAGAGCATTGGCAGCAGTTCGCCATGAGAAACAAGTTACAGAGGAACAATGTCCTTTATTAACATATAGTGATATACAAGAATGTATTGATCTTGTTAATGAACAATGCTTAAAAGATAACGAAGGTAAAGATTGACTTTTTGGTAAAATGAAAAGAACATAAAAATTACAGAAGTCAATTAATTTTTAATCAAATCATTTTCTCAACAGTGATTGACGTTTTAAAGAACTTAAATCTCGCTGTAAAGAAAAATAAACGTTCTAAAATGATGGAAGCTTTAAAGCAAATTTCATTGAAGCTCAAAACAATTACATCTCCAGAAGATGCATCATTGTATTTGAAACTGTTTCAAAAATGTTTGACTGAAAAACATTCTGATGGATCAGAGTTGTGGCTGGAAGATGTTGAACAAATAAGCAAAACAGTAGTATCAGAATCAGAAAGTGTTCAATTAGGTGTATAATATAAATTTTTATATTTTTTTATTTATTTAATTGCTACCCTAAAACATTGCTACAGTATGCTATATACCATTTATTTGTCAGTTCAATTTTAAAGCAAAATGTTTGTATTTAAGACCTTTATAATATAGTCTTTTATTACAGCTTGTACTATGTTAGCTCAAATTAACATGGGACTTGAAAAAGGTGATCTAGCATTCACAATCAGCTGTTTGCAATCCGCAAAGTTGAAGCTAACCGAGAAACATAAAATTCAGTGCTTTAATGCCCTAATTAAACTTAAAAAAGCTAAAGTAAATATTTCGTGTATAATAATTGTTTAATATGCTTATATTAAATTCTTATATTATATTAAAGTATATTAATTTGTAATGTAAATTTAATTTTTAGCAAGAAAAATATTCGTGTCCGTATGCACGATATATTACTCCGGAGGGTAATGAATCATTTATTGATCTGAAAAATTATAATTATACATGGGATCGTCCTAAAGATATAACTGAGTCCTACTATATCACGAAAGATGATGTCGAAGTAAGTAATTTGATATTAAAATATATTTTATTAATTTATGTAATTAATATTTAGTATGTAAGATTTCTTTTATTGAATTATGTACAGTTTGTATCACATTACATTCTTACAGAACGTAATTAGAAATGTCACGATATCTGAAGCCTCTCAGGATACAAGCAAGGATTTTGGGAAATTGATCGTAAGATTACAGGCTCAAATAAGAGGATACCTACTTCGTAAAAAAGTCTCAGAAAACATGCAAAAAGTAATAAAAATTCAAGCCTGGTGGCGTGGTCAATTGCAAAGACGAATATATGCTCGAATTCTGGAAAACAGAATAAAGAGTAGAGCAGAAGCTGCATGCAAATTTGCAGTAGTCAAAGCCAAGTATCAATCCGCCATGGATCATTACCATGAACATGTAAATATACTTTTGTATTATAAAGAACAAATAAAATTTATTTTGATTGTCTTCTTTTGCTATTCCATTAAATGATGATCAAGTAATTAAATATGCTTATTATAATTATAGGAAGCTAAAATAACAAAGATTCAAGCTTTGTGGCGAGGACGAGCGGCCAGACGAGCTTTTCATTCTCTTTTACGATTAGAGAAACCCCCATTTTCTATAGTCAGGCATTTTTCCGGTATTCTTAATTTCAATGCTGAAGATTACGACAAAGACTTGCAGCTCCAGGTACCCTTTTGAAATTATTTAACTTAAAACATTTTATAAATCACAGAGAAATTACAAGTATGTTTTTAATTCTAGCAATTGAAAAATGAAGTTGTTCAGCTCATCAAACATAATCAAAATCTATTTCAACAATTGGATAGTATGGACATTAAAATAGGCCTTTTGATACAAAATCGAATTACACTTCAAGTAATATAAATAATTTAATAATTGTTACACAATAATTACTGCTATCGATTAATTTTTTTACTAAATGTATAATTTCATAACAGGATGTAATAGCTCATGGAAAAAACTTAGAAAATTTGGCGACAGACAAAGCATCGCATAGACCCCGCAAAAATTCATTTTCATCCGAAACTCACAATATTCATAAGGGTTTGAAATCCTTGACAAAAGAAGGTCGTAGAATGCTCGAAGGTTACCAACACTTATTCTATGCTCTTCAAACCAATCCTAACTATTTATCGAAACTTCTCTTCCTCTTGCCCCAGAGTAAGTCAAACAAATTTTTACATAACGTAATCTTGAAACTATTCAATTTTGGCTCGAACTCTCGAGAAGAGTATCTGCTGCTGAAACTCTTGGGTACTGCGCTTCGAGAAGAAATAAGGTATTATATTTAGATTACATTAATAAATATAATACATCTGATTTTTTTCGTCATTTTACTTACCAAGATATTTTACAATAGAAACGCTTTATTTATGTTATAGGTGTAAATTTCAAAAACCATCAGAAGTTATAACGGGAGATCCGTTAGTATTAAAAATGGCTGTAAACTATGCGAGACAATTAAACGGTCAGAAAGCGTTACGTGAAATCCTTGGACCGTTGATAGAAAAGATACTTGCTGATAAAACGATAGCAATTGAAACGAATCCCGTAGATATTTATAAATGTTGGAGAAATCAGCTGGAAATGGAAACGGGAGAAACACTGTAAATATGTTTTTAGGCTTTTTATAATTGATATATATTTTCATTCAACAATTTCACTTTTACATAAAAAAGTTTTGTATGTAAAAAATTAGTTAATTGCGTGATTATGTACAATATTTTTTTATTTATATAAATTACAGAGATTTACCGTACTCCGTAACTTCGGACCAAGCACTTCAATATGAACAGGTCCAAAAAAGACTTAATCACAGTATTATATTGCTGCAGACAACTGTTAAGGAGTTCTTAGATAGAATAACTGCATCAAAAGATCTGATTCCCTATGGAATGTTGTATATGGCCAAAGTACTTAACGATTCTCTGACCGAAAAGTTTCCGGAAGCTCCAGAAAAAGATATTCTTAAGGTCGTTGGTAACTTGATCTATTATCATTTCATCAATGCTGCAATCGTGACTCCTGACGCTTTTGATATAGTGACTTTGCCTATTGACAGATCGCTTTCAAATGATCAAAGACGAAATTTGGGAAGTATTGCGAAAATTTTACAATTCGCCGCGTCAAAGAAAGGGGTAGGTTTTCCAAAAATATTTAAAATTATTAAAAATGATCTATATTATCAAACTTTTTTCCTCAGTTTGGCGAAGAGGCAATGCATCTTGTGTGCCTGAATCCATTTATAATCGAATGCCATGAGAGGTTCAAAAAGTTCTTCCGTTACTGCTGCCATATCGAGGAGCTTGACGAGCAGTTCAGCATGCACGAGTACACAGAAGCTACGCTCATTCACAAACCTGAGATCGCGATATCTCTGCAGGAGATTTGCGACACCCACTGTCTGGTGCTCGAGTACCAAGATCAGATAGCTCCAGATCCAATGGATTCGCTTCACGAACTTCTTGATGATGTAGGAAACGTACCGACAGTTGCAACGCTTTTAGGATTAAGTAAGAAAATTTACTTTTTTCAAACAAAAATGTTCGGGAAATTTTATTTAAATATGAAAACTTTAAGTATTATTATCGGCATGGGTGTTGGGCAACAAACTAGACGTTACCCTTTCATTGCGAGAATCTGAAGAGATAGACAAATTTTTTACTTATATTTCATAATTACTGAGTCATAGGTCAATCTTTTCATACTTACAAGAAAATTTACTGTCCCTTTTAATTTTTATATAGACAAATAATTTCAGTTAATCTGCGGTCTAACATCATAATTATTAAAAATGCAGTATTTAAGTATTGCTTTTATGTGAATTATTCACTGTGATAGGAATAGGAATATGAATAATTTTATCATTAACATTAAGAAAATCAGAAACATTGTTTTAGAATAACCAAGTCAGAGATTACCTAAGATTTAAATTATTATAGTAATCAAATTTTCTTTATTTTTATATATAATTTCATGATTATATAAAAAGGATATAAATTGATAATTGATTCTATCGTTCCTTTTTTAAGTTGTAACAGGTGAAAAGGCTAAATTGATCATGGAACGCACATAGAGGCAAAATAAAAATCTTTTATTGTTGCGACGTTTCGAGGGTGTACAACCTATAACCCTCCTCTTCAGGCTAATAACAAAATTTTTCACTTCTTAATTACACACAATAAATATCTAACAACAAAGAAAACGGTGAAACGTACCTCAATAGACTTATATACTAATACATTATTTAATTCATTTAATTAAAAAAAACGTTCGTCTTAAATCGATAGACGATTAACTTGTGAAAATGCTGTAAAGAATAATCAAAAAACGAGAAATTAAATAGGACTAAAAATAAAAATTGTCAAAAATTATAAAGCAGAAAATTTAAACACACGGGCCGAAGTCAGTCCAGTCGCTTTCGACTATAGACGCACCTCGGATCCGCCTACCCTCAGTAACCGAAAGCCTTCTCTGATCTTTTGCTATCCGGATTCGTCTCGGGACGAATTCATCTGACTAACTTCGTCCCGCCTACTAGGAGACTATGCGTGGGGAGGAGGTGGCGTACGGTTGTTTAGCTTGAGGTGTTTAAATTTTCTGCTTTATAATTTTTAACAATTTTTATTTTTAGTCCTGTTTAATTTTCAGTTTTTTGATTATTCTTTACAGCGTTTTCACGAGTTAATCGTCTAGCGATTTAAGACGAACGTTTTTTTTTAATTAAATGAATTAAAAAGTGAAAAATTTTTAATGAAGAAAAAGCCTGAAGAAAAAGGTTGTACACAATAAAAGATTTTTATTTTGCCTCTATGTGCGTTCCATGAAGATCGATTTAGCCTTTTCACCTGTTATAAAAAGGATATGTTATTTATAGCTGACAGTGTCCATGAAGCAAACATAGTTCGCTTGGGTAAAACGGAAGTGTGTCTCGTTCTAAGTAATAAGTTCGAAGTTCCTGAAAATGATGATACAAACTTGAGTAGATTGTTTATAAAAACCAAAGAATTATTAGTATCGGTTCTTCAATTCTTAAAGGGTGAAACATTAGTTGAAGCTCTAGAGACTTCAACTTCACCAGTTCAAGAGAAACTCTATACCGTAAAAAACATGTATTCATCACCATTGATATTGCTACACAAAAGGTAATATTACAAAATTACATAATTTAAGAGAAATGTTAAGCTTTATTTGATAAAATTTTTAAATTTATGTCTACATTTCAAGCATGAAAATGCAAACTTTACTTTTTGCTACATATATACAATCAATATTATTAATGACTTACTGTTAAAACAAGTTTTTTTCAAGAAAATATTAAAAATATTTATTTGCATATCTCAGTTCATCGCTAAATGACTGTAAACTCCAACTTCGTTCTTATTTAAATAAATTGGAACTCGAAGGATGGGCTTCGCGAGATGATGGCTATCAGACTATTGTTACAGCAGTTGCCAAAGATTTGTGTAACAAAAGTCGTTATAGGGTCCTACGAAACAAAGAATTAACTACATTACGCGATACAAAGCAGCAATTAGAGGAAAAGTCGAGTTATTACAAAGAACAAGTAGAATATTACAACGAATACATCAAAGGATGTTTGGTGAATCTCGCGGGAAAAGGGTAAGTACTTTCATACTGAATAAGTGTAATTATTTAAATACATTTTTAAAGAAAATTCGTCCTGAAATGAAATTTCTGTATTTTTTTAGCTCAATGCTCGCACTAAAGAACAATAATAAGAACGGTCACGGTAAGCTCAAATCCAAGATGACACTTAAATATACGGCAACTAAGCTTCAGGAAAAAGGTGTATTGTTAGAAGTTGTGGGTTTACCGCATTCACAGTTCAAGAATGTCATGTTCGAAATAACACCAACAGAAAACAACGGTGTTTTCACAGTACGCGGAAAGTTCATGGGAGTCGAAATGGAAAAAGTTGATGTCGATGTAACCAAACTGCTCGAACTGCAGTTCCAGTCCTCACCTATAATGGATATGTTTGGTAAAGCAAAGATAAACGTCAACTTATTGTTATATTTACTAAATCGAAAATTCTACGGTAAAAAATAAAATTGGAATTAAAACGATTTAATTAAAATTACCTAATTCTTTTTTGCCCAACGAAGCAAAAATGAATTAGTTGTAGTTATAAGAATTTATATTTAAATTATATATGAATTGCTTGTGAAGCCAAAGCATTCTGAGAAGATTCTATGAAATTTTCTGAAGTTTGTAAGCCAATGCCACTTAAATTATTATTCTTTTAATTTATGTTTAAATTATAGAAACAAAGTATCAATTGGCATCTAAATTTCTAGAAATTTTAAGTCACTAATATTAAGTTTTTGGTTTAATGTTTTAAAAAAATTAGATTAAGACTTATTCACCTGTAATGAATAAAGACAATATAGTGTCTACGATAGTATCTACGTATTTACAAAAATAATGAACTTGTATTGACAATTTTTTACGCCTTAAACTGTTCAAAAATTGATTTTATTCAAACCAAAAACTATTTTTTTGACTGACTTTCCGTGATGTAGCATATATTTTTACATTCTTTAAAATTGTAAATACGTTGAAAAGGTTTCTAATCATGTAATTTAAATAATAAGAGTATATAGTAGCGTCGTCAAACATTTGAATTAACTCATAAAAAGGCTGATTCACTGTATGAAAGCTCCCGCTTGATAGTATTAGTGAGATATATTATGTTAGAGGCTTATTATTTACCTTAAAAATCCCAGAATTATACTCATAATATTAAGTAATTGTAAATTATATTTATACGACTGCGTCGCAAATTTTATACTCTTGTATTCTACTTTGGAATAAATATGATTTCCCTAATCTTCTATTATTTTTTTATTTTATAAATAAATATATTTATAATTCTATATTTATAGTGATAATATAATAAAGTAAATGAAAAGGATTAATTTAAAACTGTTTAGCAATGTAATTCGTAAATATTTATATTCTCAAGAATTTATATTGTAATAATACAACGATTTTTATCAACTATGTATATTATTTTCTGACACGTGTGACTTGCACGATAATGCTTTAGTTATTTATGAATGGACACCATTTGTTTGTTAGGGTCCGTAATTCTTAAAACCAGAAAATTCTGATTACACGAGTCGAACGCGTTCGCTTTCGCGCTCTACTTTAGTTTATTTTTTACGCTCTTAACGTTGTTTTAGCCATGGTTCGCATACGTAACAAGTAATGGTCTACTCAGTTAATTTATTTGTTAACTTAGAACAGTCACCATCAAAACAAGATATTGAATCTTGTATTGTTGCCAAACCCGTGCCGATCCAATTTTCTTAAAGAGTTAAACAATTTATTTGTTATACATCTTACAAGTACAAAATATGAATTTTACAAATGTTAGTTCAAGCTTAGAAATTCTTACATCGTTGTTCGCATTCACAATATACATATTAGAAACATAAATATATTGTTGAAAAAAAGAGAAAAAATAGCGCGTCAGACTTTAATATTTGTAGGTGACAAAGTTTTGAAATATTGGCAAAACTTCGCGATGTTCTACGTGAAAAGGTTGGTCCACATCTTGCCATTTCTTTGTCATAAATATGTTATAAATCAATTTTGAAAATTTGATCATACTTGAAGCAATGGCAAATTACTGGAATGCTTTAAAATTAAAAATGAACAAAATATCAATACCTTGTAGAGTAATTTTTGAGATACTGTACTAAAGAAGCCTTCCATTTCATATGATTCTAAAAAGTTCATAAAAAAGCCTCATCAATATGTATATAATGTCTAAGAATTATCAATTAAATTCAAAGTTTCTATGTACAAATTTCTACAATAAAATCTTCAAAAAATTTTCTACAAGAATCTAAAGACATTGCAGTGAAGGGTTTTAAAAAATTAAAATCAATTTATACAAGTCTCCTTTCGTTTTATTATAGAAAAAGATATAATTTTTTATGTTTTAGTATTCGATAAAACAAGTGGAGCTTTTTTCATTCTTAAACGAAGTAAGACCAGCGTATCAATTTTATTTTTCAATTTTTTTATTGCCCTTTTATACTTCGATCGACAGAAAAAGGGCAATTAACGATCAGATTTGAAATCCTGTTAGAAAATTCATGGTTCCTCGAGTGACATTCGACTTTACCTTTGTATTCGTCTTGTCATCAATATTTTTTTTAACGCTGCATCGTCCAAGTAAGGCAAAGTATACATTTATTAGTATATGATTGAACGTGCGCTATATTTTGCCGCTTTATCGCTTATAGGTTCCTTAGCAAAGACCATTTATTTTTCCATATTTCATTATTTATATACTTTAAATATTATAATTATTATTATTACTATTACACGGCCTAATATTTTGTAGGTTTTTATAAAATCTAACAATAAATCACCCCAACGTAAATCTGAAATCTTTGTCCATGTCTTCTTGTCTTATTACATCCCTATTCTCTTACCCTATTTTCATAGTACCTATTTTACGGTGGCTCAACGTGTGCGCATGCTTTTTGATGCGTCAAACTCAAACATAAAATGTACATTAGTCATACCTTTTTTTTTAGTAAATAAAATCTATATCTATATATACTTGCTCAAAACTTTCAACGTAATTAAAATGTCTATTAAGACTATATATTATTAAAAAAAATGAAGCAAATCGCTTAAAATAACCGTGATATCTACATATTATCAGCTTAAAAGTATTGAAACTTCATGCTTTAATTAGGTTCAAGTTTGACACATAATAAGCACATCCGAAAGAGAAAGCAGTTGAGAACTCTTAGCTAGTTTTTAAGATTATTAAATTGTGAACAATGTCCGTAATAAATAGCACAGTACAATTATTTTCACATCTTATAAACATTGGTTGCTTAATGTTTCTCAAAGTTTTCGCACTTTGTCTGAGCGTAATATAGGAAACTTGCATCGTCTTTGATTTCATAATTCTCAACTATTTAATCAGTAGACAGTTCTCATGTCATTTTTACAAACCCTTTTTGGTCAATAAACTAATTTATTCATGGGTAGGAATGAAATTGATTTATTTTAGATTTCAAATATTTAAGATTTTTGAGCGAAACAATTACGAAAGTTTATATCACCACGATGACTATCTACAGATTAAAATTGAAATTAATAATTTGCAAGTTTCTGATTAGAGATAAAAGAGAAAGAGAAAGAAAAAGGTCGACAACGCATAGCAACAACCAACGTTTACGCACTGCATTCGATACGTTTTGTTGAATAATGATTCCTGAATAACACAATGACTTGAGTAAGCGTTATCGATGATTGAGAACATTTGAAAATTGCCGATATTTGCCCTGGATTTCAGGCATTTGCGCCAAAGCTTCTTCCATCGAATTTCGCAACTTTGCTAGATCTGGTAATTTCTCGCACGACTCAATGTTCAACAATTCTGTGAAGTATTTCTCCCACACGGCTTTTTTGGCGTACCTGAAAAAATAAAAAAAACTCAATATTATTTTGTCAAACAGTATAAAAAGGATAATATCTCTTGCAATATTTTTTTGAACTATTGGACTATTGTATGGCACTGGAAAATTAGGAGTAATAATAATACTTTTTCAATTAATATAAGTGAAAAAATTTATTATAATTTTTTTTACCTTGGTAATTTTGAGTTAATATACCACTTCTTCCCACTCATAGAGACTCTCATATAGTTTCCGAACAGAAGACAATGACTAGATGCAGCCAGACAGTACAGATCGGTCTGATAAGTCCATGGCTTACCGGTCTGCATTTCAATGCACGTAAAGTCTTCGGTTTTTATGATTTGTGTGAACTTTGTGCCTTCTGGGAATAGTTTCATATCTATACTGCAACCGAAGTCTATCAACTGGATGGTAGGTCTAACATCCTCAGATGGCCTAGTTATGGACAATCAAAATAAATAATAAGTATTTTATAAATAAAATACAGAAACCAGCTTAAGATTAAGAAGAGAATGTATATTACATGTGCATAAGTAGAAAATTATCGGGTTTAATGTCGGCATGTATGATTTGACATTTGTGCAGATATTCTACAATCTGCAGCATTTCGATCGTGAAGAATATGGCCAGCGGCTCACAAAGGGGCTTTCCTGTTGAAATCTTAATTTTATTCGTTACTTCCAATAGTGTACCGTATTTCGAAAACTCCGAAACGAAAACGCTTCCATTGTCTGCTATATAAGCAGTTCGAATATCCATGAATCCTCGCAGCTAAAATACATAAATTTATTATTGGTTGTGTACTTTGTGCAAAATCATTTTCTCAAAAGAATTGAGAAACGAACCATGTGTGGATTTGTCAGTCGAGTTTTAATCTCCCGTGAAATGTAATATTCCCAGACCCAAGCAGGTTTTTGTGTTTTTAAGGCAACAACCCTTCGACTTTGTACCTCGGTTCCCTTAAAAACAGTTCCATATGTTCCTTTACCAAGGCACTTGTCCATGTCGTACATGTCGTTCCCTAAATTGAAAAAGTAAGAAGTTAGTTTAATCTCTAACATCAAGCATAATGATAAACACACAAAATTGACTTACCAAGTGTAATATTACTAGAAGGCACAAACTTTATGAGATTGCTGGTGATCTTAACGTAGCCGTCGACATGTTGTGTCTGAGGGAACTTCATATTCCTCAACAAGCCAGAGATCAAGCTCTTGTCAAACGGATTGATGTCACCCTTGGGTAGTTCGAAAGGAGGCTCCTCTGTTATAATTTCTTTCTCCTCTATTTGCTCTTCCTCCTCGACTACCTGCTCCATAGGCTCTTGATACTCACAGTCCATGGAGGCATCCTGGGGAGGTTTGTCATCCTCGGGTACATCGAGTTCGGGGGTCGTCGTATCGGCTGGGCCGCTATTAAAGCTGATGGACTTGCGTAGGTCGCAGTTAGTCTTGATCTCGGTTGTGATCTGGTCGACATTGCGCTGGACAGTACGTGGACTCTGCGCGTGGACCGCTTGGATCTGGGCTCGCATCTTCTGGTCGTAGGCCGCATGCTGTTGCTGGTTCTGTTCATAATTTTCAGACAGGAAGTGCTCGTTCGTTGTCGTATCTGCAAAGAATGTAGATGAGACTCTCGTTTTAACTTAAACAATTTTCAAGGATAAAAATTATGTTGTAAGTTACGGCATAGACTACATTAGAGAGGTTTGAAGTTTAACCAACTTCCTTTGAAGTCACATTTTTGGAAATTTCTAGAATTGTCGACTTTCATTTCTTTAATTCTAATATAAGTAATATTTATTAATTGTTATCTCATAAAATTGCGTCATATACTTATATGCGCTTTATTATACTAATTTCACATTAATTAAGTAAGAATTCTTACGTTCTATCGTGCATCTTCACTATGCCAAAAAAATCTATAATTAACTCAAGATCGCAATTGAATAATTAAGGAGAAACTTGAAAGGATACAATATCATGGTACAGAACCAGTGACGAGTAAAAAAGTGCATAAAATTCCATTTTTACATAATAAAAATTTATCTGTAATCTTTTGATGAGTTTATATGGAATATATTATATGGAGTTTTATTTTCATATAAATAAATATATTCTTCGTTATACTTTGATTAACTTACTTTACAAAATTTAAATTTAATAATCGAATCAAAGTGTCCCCCACATTTACCAGTTTTATTTTGCATAAAACATACTAATGACTAAACAATGTCTGACTATATATATAATATGTCACTATATATATAATACCGTGCTATGGAGCTCATTTTAAGTAGTAAAGTTTAAAATTAGTCAGACTTATATAAATATACTATATATATATAAGTCTGACTAATATATTTAATAATATGACTAATGTATAAGTCTGACTAAATATATCTATCTATAAATGAAAATCATTTACAGATTCCCTTCTATTTGTGATACATAAATTTAGATTGGAATAACCTGATAAAAAATATTAATACCGTATATTATACGTAAAACCAACCGTCATTCTAATCCGAAAAGAAAATTTAAAGTAAAATACTTACCCTCGATAGTAGTCTGCTCCTTTATCGTTGGCAAATCGTCACGAGTTATAGTGAATGCAGTTCTCGTAGTTCCACTACTAGCAGAACTGCTGGAAACATACTCCCTTGTTGACTCCATTATAACACTTAATTTTTCACCTAATTCAGGACCATTGGGCATGTTTTGAACCCTTAACATCAATCAAAAATTGGAATTAATATTACCTACATTTTACCATCTACACATTTTACGACAAATTTACAATAAAACATCAATCTATTCTTCAAAATAATGTAATATAGGTACAACTATTTTAATGGAAAAATAACACTCTATAAATAAAACTTACGGTTGAGGCTGCGCAATAAGATCATTTGAATACTGCTGGTGAATCTGCTGTTGATGATGCTGTTGCTGATTTTGTTGCTGTTGCTGTTCCTGCTGCTGCTGTTGGTGCTGCTGCTGCACATCCTTTGGATGCTTGTAAGCCTTGAAATGATTAGTTACAGGAGTCGAGGCAATGAGTGGCCGATTGAAGGTCTCTGTGTAGCAAGTCTCGTTAACTCCTGGAAGCGGCGAGATTCCAAGGCTTTCGTCTATGAATAAATTGTTTTCGTCCTGATGTTGCAAGTGTGGAGGAAGTTGAGGATGCTTAATGACACTGTCATCAATGGCACCATTGTAATCGGGACCGACAGCTGCGTTTTCCTTATTCTCAGCGTTTTCGAGATATTTAAGGTCACGGCGGTTCATGCCCGGTGACTTTATGTGCGGCAGTTCTGGAGGCATGCGGTAAGGCGATGGCTTACCGCTACCGCTACTCTCGGCGTTGGCATCCACATATGGTGCGAAGTGTACCTATATCGCATAAAAATACGTGTAATCTTACATTTTTATTGCAAACAATTATAAGATTCGAAAATTTTAACGAAGCAAAGCGGAACTCACCTGCTTCTGTGCCTGTTCGATGCTCGTCTGCGCCGATTGGAGGGGTGAAGCGTAAGGTTGCGGGTAACTCATATTATTTGGCACGACATTATTGTACATGTGATGCTGCTGCGGTTGTTGCTGGACCACTTGTTGAGCGTGTTCAGTATGCTGAGGATGTTGAGGATGCTGAAGATGCTGCTGCTGTTGATGTTGGAGTTGGTGTTGGTGATGGGAGTGATGTGAAAGATGTTGGAGATGTTGGGACGAATTCAAATGTTGCGACACATTGAGATGCTGAGACGGGTTGATATGCTGGGAGGCATTAAGATGCTGGGAAGCATTCAGATGTTGGGATGCGTTGAGATGTTGGGACGTATTGAGATGTTGCTGCTGCTGTTGCTGCTGCTGTTGTCGCTGCTGAGCGAGCTGAGGATGTTGCATATGCTGCGGCTGCTGCATATGCTGGACGGGAAGCTGCATGTGTTGGGGATAGTGATGCTGAGGAGGTGATTGATGGTGCATTGCGTGCGGCGATGAGGAGTGAAGGGGAAGCTGATGGGGAGGTGGCATGTGAGCAGCTTGCTGATGATGATGCTGCTGCTGCTGCTGATGCTGTTGCTGCTGCTGTATGAGGGCCTGGTGGTGATGAGGCGATGGGAGAACTGCATGCTGTTGGTGGTGTTGTTGATGAAGATGGTGATGAGGCTGTTGCTGAGGAGTCTGCAGATGCTGCTCGTGATGCTGCAGTTGTAAAAAGGAATTCGTTATTTAAGAAATTTTTTGTATGAAGAAGGATAAAGTGTTTTAAGACTATTTTGCTGTTAAGTATAACCAAACTTACCTGCATCGAATAATGAAACGAATTCTGAACAACGGAATGATTGCCGTAAGAATTCTGATGTTCTTGATTCGCATACGAGTTGTGAAAGTGATGGCTGTTCTCTTGATTGTTGTAAACCTGGCTATAATTTTGTTGCTGGTGCTGCTGCTGCTGTGGTTGCTGTTGCTGTTGTTGCTGATGATGCATCTTAGTACTGACCATAACGTTTTGCGTCATTGAGCTGTCCATGTGTATGTCGAAAGAGATTTTACCCCTGACATCTGACTGCATTCTTTGAACAACGGGACTGGACATGACGCGACTAACATTACTGCTCGGTGATTGCCAAAGATCTTGTACAGCACTTATCGCCTCTTTTGTATTCACTGTCATACTCTGACCGAGCATATGTTGCTCATCAGTCGTTGAGGAATGGTGCTGACTTAAAAAACTCGAGTTTTGAAGACTCTGCTGTTGCTGTTGCTGGATTCGCTCGGCCTCGAGAAGATTTTGCTGCTGTTGGAGGCGTTCAGCTTCGAGACGCTTCAGTTCATTCTGTTCATACAGCATTTGACGCTTTAACTCTGCCTCCCGTATACGCTGCTGTTGTTGTCGTTGTCTCTCTGTATATAAAATAGATGTTTGTTAATTTTTAATAATTAACTTTTTCCACAACTTAGAATTAAATATGACACAAAATAGATTACTATTTATGAAATTATCTGTTTGAATATCGATTTCAGTATAAATGTCATGTATTACTAGGTATTGAAAGTTTCAAAAATTGAAAGTGAATATAGCATGCATACTTATTACAACAGTATAAAGCAGAACAATTAAATATATAATTTTGTTATTTTGTACTGTATTGATCGAGTTTCAAAATCGTATTATAGGTTTTACTTAATTTTTTCTTCAATTTGAAGCTTATACACACTTGATGAAAATTTATGATAAAAAAAAATGATCTATTTTAAAAGTATATCAAAAGTTTTATTAATTTTACTATAAAATACTTGTATAAATTATAAAAAGATTTGAAAAAATAATGTTAAAATCACTGTTAAAGGTTCACACCAAGTTCAGCCTCTCGTTGCTGCAGCTCGATTTGTCTTTGTCTTTCTAATTCAGCCTCTCGCTGTTGTTGCTCGATATGTCTCTGCCGTTCCAATTCTACCTCTCTTTGCTGCTGTTCCATTATTCTGTGTCTTTCCATTTCAGCCTCTCTTTGCAGTTGTTCAAGTCTCTGTCTTTCTAATTCAGCCTCTCTTTGCTGTATTTCGAGTCTTTGTCTTTCTGTATTTTGACGCTCCAATTCATTTAATTGATTGTCGTGGTGTATTTGATGATGTCTAAGATCATTAACTTTTGGTATGGAATGTTGGTCTAAGCTATTAGGATCTTGCATTTGTCCATTTAATAACATATTTTTGTGTCGCCTGAATAAAAAATAATTTATAAGTCTGAGTAACTTTTTTAATTATTTACAATTTAAAAAACATTTTGAATGATAAAAAATTAAAATATATACATTTTGCGATAAAAAAACTTAGAAAAATAAAAGACTTAAAATAAAATAGAACGGTACCTTTCAAGATATTTTTGTGCTCTAATTTCTTCTATACTTCTGTCCATATTATTAGCATAAACTAAATCTTTGGGATAATGAGGTTTTAAAAAAATATTTGGATTGTGTGCATCTGGAACGAATGCAGGTACCATACCAAATTTCTCATTACATTCGCTATCATCAAAAAATGGAACATGATTTGGAAACAGTCTTAACTTATCCATGTTGATTTCATCAGTATCTTCATGCACTGCACATATAATTTAATTTTATTATTATGAAATAAAGCCCAATTGATAAAAGTGTAATAATGTATTACCTTTAAAAGAGGGTTTTATAGCAGATGATATTAAAGGATATTTCCTTGCATTGCTATTCCAAGGTCCTGGTTTTATTGTATTTTCTTTGTGTATAGCCTCTTCTATTGGAACATGATCTAATATACTGGAACCTTTTATTTCACCCAGCATTTCATCCTACAAATGTAAATATCATTTGTTTATTTTCTTACTTAATAACATATACAATGATATATAAAGAAATTAAAGCAAGTGTTAAAACTATAATAAATTTAAATTTATTTGTAAATACTTTCTTTTTATTAAAAAAGATTTTTCTTTATTTTGTACCTGATAAATTTGAATAACAGCATTAGGCTTTTGCATTTGGTTCATCGAATCCATTTGCTGTGGCACTGCTCCAGGCATGTAATCGCGCACTCGTTGACCTGTTCTCATACTTCCTACTCTCTTTCCCGCTTTGATAGCTTTTAAAGAACTAAACGCTTGTCGCTGTTCAGCTAGAGAAACTTCGTTTCTGTCATCATTGCGACCAAGCATTTTTCGGGCAACAGCCAATTGAAAGTTTCTAGTCACAAAGATTATGAAATAAATTAATTTCAATAGAAACAAAGAACTTGTAGCAATGTTATATCAACTCTATTTTGTATCAATACATACTTGTGAGCATAATCTAATTCTTCCCTTGGTTCAGCTCGACAATTCATACCAATCATGTATACCTCATCTGCTCTTTTATAATCCTCAACTAATTCTAATTCAAATGCCCAAGCACAATAGAGATCAGCTATCATTGTTCCAATTCCATTATTATAAAGAAGTTGGTACAATTCTAAAGGATTTTTTTGCATACTTATCTAAAATATATAGAATTTAAATAATTAGAAATATACAAGTAATATTATTTACATTTTTTTAAAGATAAACTTACATAATTTATCCATAATCGAATAAATCTACGATCTTGATGATATTTTGTCTCTTTTTCAAAATTTGTTAAGCACTGCTGCAACAGTCTTCCCAAAGGAGACTCATGTCCACTTTTAGGATAGCTCTGCTCCACCCATGAAATATAATCATACCAATTTTCTAGTGGATCTTCTCCTATATAGTTTTTTATAGCATCCTCATACACCCTACACAAATATAAAAATATTAAAATATACAAATACTAAGTAAAACTACAATATTTAATTATTAATTCTACTTGTGAAAAATTTGAATATAATTTAAATATTAAGCATTCTCTTTACATTGTTTATTAAGGATTATAAAATTTGAAATATAAAAATTAGAATTTAAAAAAAATAAAGATTTAGCTTACTGTCTTTCCTGTTGGAGCATTTGTTGAGCTTCTACGTCATCTTGAGCTCTAAGAGCAGTGCCGAGTTGTGTTGCATTCCTCCCATGTCTTAAAGGTTGAATGTTCTCTTTACACAAAGCGATAACAGTCGCTGGATCCATTTTCCTCCTGTCAAATTTATTTTACACATCCTACAAAAAGAAACATATAATTCTATTAACATTCTTCAAGCTGCATAGTTTATACATGTTCAATTTTAACCATACAAATTCTATTAACAAACATAAAATTAATTAAAGGTGATTTTACTTTACTGTATGTTAAAAAGTAATTATAAATAATAATGACATATTTACAAGTTTTGGCATAATTTGCATATTTAGCAGAGCAATTATTTATTGAATATGTACAATAATTATTTTACTTCAAAGCATTATTTCTTCTTTTCTGAATTTTATAATCTAAGTTACAATATTATATTGTAACTTATTCAAAGTAACTAAATTTACTTTGTACTTATTTACTTATTCAAAGTAACTAAAAAGAAATTGAACAATTAGAAGAGTGTGTTTAATTTCAATGTATGATAAATTAACTGGAATGAACGAAAATAATTTTTGTATTCAAATTTCTCATAATTGGAATGTGAACTCAGAAAAATAGGTCATATGTACAATATATATCATTAATATATTGTTTAATTGAATTATTTTGAACATTGGAATAAATGATGAAATATTAGATTAAATTAAAAATTAGATATTAAAAAAATGATTGCAGAAAATATTTATGTATATAATATACTAAAGTATTTTAGGACTCTACTATATATATATATATATAT
>UELV01080075.1:0-24958 GCA_900490015.1 Megastigmus stigmatizans | reverse complement strand
CTCGTGAAACTATAACCTTTAGGATAAAATTAGTTTTAAATACCAATTTTTCAAAAAAGGTATTTATTTGAAAAAAAACTGATGAAAAAAGGATGAAATAAATGAAACAAGCATGCTGGTTATTTATGGCACCACAAAGCAAACAGTGGCGCGTAACTTTGAAAAATTTTCGGTCAAAAACACTCTGGGGTCTTTCGGATCCCCAGTGTCATTTAAGGGTTAAGTAAGCTAAACCAATCTAAATTATGTGCGCGATAGCAAAAAATAAGATGTAGCCACCTATCGGAGAATTTCAGTACCATAGTGTAAATTCTCCATTAAGTAGGTAAAATTCATGTACACACACGTGCTAACACACACACATATGCACACAGTCATGCAATACCTATCGAAACCATTTTTTTGTTTCTTTTATATATCTCTTGAGAAACAAAAAAATGAATGACATATATACCAAAAAAATTGAGCCGAAAAGACATGGCCTTTTTGAGAAAAATGCATTTTTCATTTTTTATGAAAATGGCAATGGCATCTTTGTTCTTTAGTAAAAAAGAGCATGTGATCGAAATAACACCACCCACGCTATCGAATAGTTATAGAACTATTCTAAAATATCAATAAAAAAACGAGATAGAACAGTTCAAAAAGAAAAATGTTTGCATAAAACTTGCAATATTGATATTAAATAAAAAATACATATGGGCTTATTTTTCGAGTAGAATAATATATTATAATTTAAAGTGATTCGGAGATATAGGTGCAGTCGGTCTGCATGATTTGACATGGAAGCTTCATTCATTATCAAAATAAATAGTGTGAATCATTGACAATATGAGATAGCAATCCATGATTCAAAGTTGCATCCTTTATTATTCCAAAACAAAATTAGTTAAGCAATCATTTACTAAAAAAAATATTTGTTGTCTTAATATTTTGAGTGGTTCAAGTATGTCTCATTGTACGAATAGAACAGATATAGATTTTTATATTTGTATAAAAATGATAGCGAAATATTGTAATAACCTTATAATTAATAAAATGTCACTTTGAATAATTAAAAAAGATTAACTTATTCGCGGAAAAAATCTGAAATTGCTAAAAACAGCTCGGGTTTTTCGGTGTGACATTGAAAATTGATAAATGTCTAAGACACGTGCCCGCCGTCCTCTGATGAATAAAGCGGTCGAAAAAGAAAAACAGAGCCGCATTCGAATAGTGACCTCACCGGAGTGCGTGCTTTTCTATATGAACGCATTCTGCCGTCGCGTGGCGCCATCTATGCTCTGCTGAATCTCCGGCCGCCGCATAAGTGCATGCATGTATGTGTGCACCTGTAGCCTGTATGCGCGAGTCTCGTCTGACGTCTCCTTGCTTCCAGGTCGAGCTCCACTTTGGCTCGACGCCGCTACCTCTTATATATCATGAAATCGTGTCGCATTCGGAACTGCTTCACGTTATACAGAGCGCTGCTAAAATTGATTGATAAAAATATTGTCAATCTGGTTTGCTTCGCTGGATTCATTGCTCGAACGAAGTCGCTTATCAGTCTGGCGGTTTTAGTTAAAATTAAAATATTGTAGAATACCGACATTTTTTTAATAGCGTCGAATGGAAAATTTTATTTTTGCTTGTAATCTTTCATTGTTGATCAATGCTGTATTTGAATAAAAATATTACCTTGTTTCTAAACTTTTTGTAAAATAATCATTTTAATAAGAGTATAAAAATTATTGTCATATAGGGTAGAGGATGTTGAAAATTTACTGTACATCATTCAAAAACTTGATAGTTTGAGCCCCCACAACTTTTTACGACCATCTTTCGAATACTAAAATTTATTATCTATATTAATAATTTTAGTTGAACTTTTTATTACTCCGGTATTATCTCAAGAAACCGAGAATGGTCAGTGAAAAAAAAAACACTGTTACTCTAGTATCAAAATTTCCCCAAAAAAGTGTATGAATCACGTAAAATTCTGATCAAATCCAGCGAGAGCGATAAGTATAGTAGAGAAGAAAAAAAAGATGAGTACAAGAAAGGAAAGTCGCCGAATAGGACGAATGCTCTCGCTGTCCCGGTCGCCGCCTACGTCCGTGTCGCCAGACGAAAAGTGGAAGAAGCGGTGAGACAGCGCCAAGCGCGTTCATGCACTTTTGCAAAAATCAAGCCGGTTTTGCTCAGCCTGTCTCTCTCTCTCTCTCTCTCTCTCTCTCTCCCTCTCTCTCCCTCTCTCTCCCTCTCACGGTACATCGACTTTTTCCTCTCTCTCCCTCTTACCCACCACCGCTGCTGGCTGCATCTCACTTTCTCCCCCGTGCGCCGGGATGTGCACTTATTCTCCTGCAGCTGGCTTCGATTTCAAGAGCAAATTCACAACTTATATACACGGCTGCGAATCGAACGTAGAACCAGTTGATTTGAGAACAGTTTCGAACACGAGATTCGTTCAGTTTTCAAACTTAAACGCAAGAGCGTAGATTCGTAAACAACGCAGAAAGTCGGTGATCCACTTTTATTTTTTATCGCTTTCTTTCGTTTTCTCATTGTCTTAGAAGCTCGAGGAATTTCTCGTTGCTGCAGCGAGGAAAAATTTGCGTCTCGAGAAGCAGTTGTTTGCCGTTTTCTCCGAAATTTGATCGCCCAAGCTTTCTTTATGTTTCCCTCATTTGATTTTATCTCCCTCTATTTTTACCTTTGTTATATTCAACTGTTTTCACTCTGCGAGAATTGGAATCAACTATTAATAAAAAATCCGTACCGACAAGAAATGACTTTATGCTGCGATTTAATTTTTTACACAAATAATTAGATGAACTGCGTTTTTAGGGTCACAAGAAGCGAATTTCTATGTCACAAATGTTAAATAATGGCAAAGTCAACTGCGCGTATAATATATGTATAAGCATGGCTAAGCTCGAGTAATTAATGTTTGATTGAAATAAATCAAACATTAATTGACCCCAATGAAAAACTTTCAATGAAGTGTAACTGTATACCTGTTGAGGCGAAACTACTAATAGTAAATGATAAATGTAGACTTCCACTTGCATTCCAATTTTAAAAGTAAAAGAGAAACTGGAACAAATCATAATGTTGCCTACTCAATTTACACAGAAGTATGTTTTTGGATAGTTTTCAAAAGGAAAAGTACTAAATTAAAGCGCCAAAAATAAAACCTCCGTTTAAAAATCAAAAACAAAGCAAATGCATAAGAAATTTAGCTTTCAGTCCTTAACTATCAATTAATTAGTCTCTAAAATGCATTACTTGAGATGAAAAGTTTGAAGATGATAAGAACTTGAGCTCCTACTTTTCAAACTGCAAATTCATGCTGTTCGAGTTCATTTTCTGATCGCATTTATAGATACACTTGAGAGAGAGAAGCTGCATGCACAACATTTTTGCTGTCAGATTCATTCGCGATGCTAAATCGAAAGGTTTCTTCCGCTTACATTCTCTAACACAATTTCTTAACAATTTTATTAGAGAATATTATTTTAATATCTATTATAGTTTTATTTTAAATTCTATTATATAAATTTGCTTTAGCAGTATATAATACCCAGAAAATGGAAATGATGACTATTCTTTTAACGGTTCCATTATAAGACAGTCTACTTACATCGCCATAGCCCCTCGACTGCACTTTTTCTACCTGTATGTGTGTACACGTAAGAAAGAAGCGACAAAAAGATTACGGTTACTGCAGCTGCTACGCCGGAAATCATTCTATATACAATCTTGCGATGTACCTGCCTGTGTATACCCGTTGAACCAAAAATTCGCTTAACTTATACGTCATTGGTTTTTTCTCTTTCTTTTAGAAAATCCTGTTCTATATTTATTGCTGGTCTTGGAACAATCGAAATATGGCTAGAAAAAATGTTGATTTAAATTATCACTTTTTTGAATTCCATTATTAGATTGACAGACATAAACGTACTCGATATAATTCAAAATAGTATTAAATTATAGTGTGTAACCTCACAAACAGCTTTAATCATTTATTAAACATATTTAAAAATGGTTACCGAACAAGGAGGAAACATTCTTTTTATTTCAAAGTTCGATTGCCCGTATTATATGAACCAATAAACGACTAGAACAGGAAATTAGAAATAGCGATGAAGGAAAACTGAAGAAAATCAAATCGATTTTTAAACAAGAAAGAAGAGGGATCAGAAGCCGTATAAAACCTTAAAGAAAGAAAATACATCCATTTCTCCTGCACCTTATATCGCGCGCTTCTCTTTTATTTCTTCTTCGGCACCGCACGCAAACACACGGTAAACGAAGTATAGGTAGGTATATAGAGAAGAGAGCGCGGAGAAAAAAAGGCTGTATGAACACTGAATATATACCGTAGAAAACGAAAGAACAAGTGCGAGAGAGAAGGAGGGAGACGAAAAAAAAGGTACAGAAAAGAAACCGAAGCGAAACAAGGGCCAAGGAACTCGTCCGAGTTCGGCGAAGCGAGTCGCGAGCTTCCGGTTCTTCGCTATACATTGTCGGGTGTATCACCGACACTGAAAAAAGTCACTTTGACTTCTGTGTCTACGCTGACTTTTGTCGTCGAATACTGCTCCCGCTAAAACTTAGCTTTGCTTCAGTTACACATGAGCTGTCCCGTTTTGAGAGAGTATTTGGAATTAAGGTACTGGAGCATGCACGGAATCCTAATAACTGTTAATTTCAGCTCTAGTCCCTCTGAAAAACTAACGTTTGCGTCACCTGTCCCGGATTTCGTGCCCCAGATGCCGGAGCTGCTACACTGTCACAGAAAAATATTCATTGATAATTCAGAAAAATTTTAATATAGTACCTTGTGCACTACTAAGTATCCCCTCGTCAAAATAAATGATAATCGGAAGAAATGAAAACAAAATAAAATCAATGTGATAAGCTATCCAATTTAGACGCGAAATACTAATGAGTTAAAATTTTGAAAATTTAAAAAATTAAAGAATGAGAATTCGGATAATTCAACATTTATTTTGCTCAAATTGAGTATAAATATTATAATCAGTAATATGAATTTATCGTTATTGATAAATAATTTTAAAAAAAGTGTAGTAGTAAATATTTTTAAAATATCTAACTTCAAAATTTAGTACTTTTCATCGCTAGAAATTTATTGTAAAATGATATAATACATCAATTACAAGCACTGCATTTAAAATGCTTGATATTATAAGGGGCGCGTAGCACGCATGGATATAACTTAATTTACTCATAAAACTAAGATGAATGTTCAAGTGAAAAATATTATGAAAACAGCGCCAATATAAGAACAGTACTTATTACTATAAAGATATATATAGGTCATGAACTGGTACACAATTGTATTTTGAAAATATTATTTGAGCTTAGAATAATCGATGCATATAAAAAATAGTGGTAATCGTCAAAAGTCAATTGTGGTTCCAACTTAAGTTTGTTACTTCCGTATACTCAATGAAGTTTCTCCACAGAGTACAATTGCTTCTGAATTGCGTAATATGAAGGAAGAATTCGGGATCGTGAAGAAACGTAATTAATACAGACGGTTGTGATGTAAGCATCTAACCAAGTTTATCACACAAGTGAGGAATTATGTAATTAATTATAAGGGCTGAAATAAATTCAATAATTAAATATTAATCAATGAAAACGTGCACTACTCTGTTAAACAATAAATACGTACAGTCTGAACGAATTTTGAAATATTCGAAACATGAAAATCTCGAAAATCTCTGAAAAATTATATCTATAGCTATCGATATATACAGATATGATTCTTGGTTAATTTAAATTTTGTTGTCAGAATTAAGAGTACCACATCCAACAGGGTGTACATAATTAATTTAGATGTTGTATTCCAACAGATGTAAAATTAAAGATGACGTTGAACCGAGTCACTGATATCAAGTACATCTCAAAATGACACTTGTGGTCATGAACTTTACAGAAAATTAAGTTTTGAAAGTCGAAGAAGCTATTGCGCACATTTAGAACGTTCAGAGACACGAAAGCTAAAAATAAACAGTTTCGATTCAAGCCTGTTTCCTCTGTATATCTTTCTTTCTCTTTACTAAATCAATGTTACGAATTAATAATTAATAAATAAAATTTTTGTCTCTGAAAATTGCCCTTGACCGAATCTCTAATAAAATGCGCCGTTTATATGTGTATTGACCGAATATACTTTTCTGCAAAATCCTACGTCTCGCTTACGATCAAGTTTTTATCTCAAATGAATGGTTTTTTACACGTCTCACTATTTAAACGATCGAAAGCTAAAAATGTACTGTTTATGTATAGCTTTAACGACTATTTCTACTATACTATGTAGCAGCAGTTAAATAAAGAATTCATGCGTAGTATACTAATTAACGCTTTAGTTATTTACTATTCAATTTCCGTATCGGATATATTTCATATCATTATTTCTTAATAAAAACTTCGTTTAATAAAATTAAAATGTGAAATAAAATTTATCCCTATCATTATCGAACTTTATTCCTGTATATATATATATATCATCAGATATTTTGCCGATATCAATCAATTTAAAATAATTTAGTTTTAATTCTAATTTTAAAAAATAATTTTTTTTTTGTTACCGAGGCATGATATAACATTAAATAGTTTTTTGTTCTCAATATATCATGAAATTTAAAGAGTTAATGAAAATTCTATAACATTATATATAACATAAATTTATTTTCGATATACTAAATTATGATAAATAAGCATCTAGCGATTAAAATACTGATCTATTATACTGTAATCTTCGCAAAAAGAATGTACAAATTAGGAACTAAATTTTCATTTGCATCGATGATACATTGATGTATTGATGAGTATTAATGATGGAATATTTAAGGTTTGTTTTTTTGGAGATTCAGTCGCAATATATATACTATAGGGGGTAAAACTTCACGCGCCAACCCATCATAAAAACCTTATAAAATAAATTAAATAAAACTTGTCAAATTATTTCCATAATTCCTTATAAATTTTATTATATAACCAAATGTAAATACTTAATTTTTAAAAAATATTTTTTTTTTTCATTTTATTTATTTGGTATCGTTTCCACTCTACGTTGATGTATATATGTATAATACCACAGCTTTGACGTTTTCGAAGCATGAACGAACTGAACTTAGCATAAAAATTGAATATTTCTAAAGTATAACATATATTAAGTAATCGAAAATAAAAATATTTTAATCATTACATTTTAATAAACAATATTAACTACGCGGAATAAAATTATATTATTTGGATCATATTCAAAAATATTTATAAACTAAACACAAAACACTCAAGTGAGTTCACCTAGATATTAACCTACATGAACAACAAAAATTATAAAGGTTGTTTTATAATACAAACTGTAGGGGTGTCCAAACAAAAAGTATAAATGTTCTTTATACTACATATTGTAGGGGTGACCAAAATATCAATAAAATAAAATAATGTTTGCGAGCTTTAAATGTAGTTAAATATATTTGCGGTATTTCGTATATTGCCCTATCCAAATATTATATAAATCAAAAATAGAATATTTACAGTTTAATGCCACCAGAATAGCTATGGGCTATCGTACATGAGTACACCAAAAAATGTTATGCTAGCGAAATCTAAAATGACCTTAATCGAAGAACGCACAAAATTTTTACAATGTTTCACCAGAAAGACTATCACATATGAAAAATCTCTCGCAAAATAATTACTAAAACAATACGACTCACCCTTAAAACATAACAGTAAAAAAAGAGTTAAATGTGCCGTCTTAATTTCATGTCTATTAGAAATTTTCTAAAATGAAAAACCAAGATCAATATACATATGACATGCGTACGACTATAAAATGATATCCACGTCGATAAATGCAGATTTTTTAACAGGCAAGTCGTTAAAAAAGCACCCGGAACCCAAAATTGTAATTAATAACTTGATTGAAGCTCATAATGGAATTATGCTGTGTATACTGACGGCAGTAAAGAATGCATAGTCTTGTCCAATACGTTAGATATAGTAATAAGCTAGCCGCAACACAATTACGTAATTTTTCCTGATGCAGATGTTTTAATTAGTCTCAAGTCCCCATCCCTCAAAATTACTACTAGTCCTCATATTCTTGATATTAAAAAAAATATATAACATTTTATTAAAAATAATACAGGTTTTTCTTTCAAATTTTATTGGATACCATCTCTATAGGTAAGGGAATTGAAGAAGCAGAAAAACTATAGCTAAGGGGATTGAAAGAAAAAAAATATGCATTAAAATAACAATCTTAGTTTTATATTTATTATTTTTTTATACAATAATTATTAACCTTTTACGCTGCACCATATACAGCTAGAGACCTTCATGAGCTTTGAAAAAAAAATTTCAAAACTTTTCATCAATAAGTTTTCGAGAAGCAGCGAGTTAAAGACATCAGAATTTATTGTAACGCATCTAAACCGCATAGTTCAATGTTTTTAGATATGATTAGTATAGCTCGATTCTTTCCACCGTGCACCGAACCTCCTGCATGACACCATGAACCTTCTTAACCTTTTCTCTTCGACTATGCTGAACAAAATCAATCATTTTTTCTAATCATTAATACCTTTCTGTAGTGATAAATATTATTTTTTTTTACATTAACTTGATTTTACATGTACAAAAGAATTGCCTTATGTTTGTTTTTTCGATTTTTTTTGATTCGTTAAGTGAATGAATACTTACTAAATTATTACGATCATAAAAACATGTTTTCATCGCATTCGACATCGAGACATCGATAATATAAATTGAAGTGTCTCTATATTCTCCGTTTATCGTTCAGTTGGGTGAATTCTCGCAGATTTTTGGGGGTACTTTTTATAAATCAAATTCTCCTCGGATATATATAATTACTTATGAAACAAATTATAGTTTCTTAGAAAATAGTTTAGTTAAGATCAAAACATGGGGATGGACGGGCAGAGCGAGTAGGGGGGTGTCACCCCTGGTATATATATATATATATATATACATTGATGCAAATATAAATTTAGTTTCTAATTTTTAAAGCATACTTTTTACAATATATACATTATATATAGACAGCACGGAAAATTCCATGAGCGAAAGACAAAAGCGACTGCGAGAGGCCAGGAAAATCCAAATGAAAAAAGAATCGCGGGGCAGCGATCCAAAAAAGAAAGAATGAGGGAGGGGGAAGCGCACGCTCCATCTGCTCAACACTCGGTCAACTCTCGCCCTGAGTTTCACCTGTTCTTGCAGCAATGCGCAGCAGCTGTGTATAACTATACACGCAGTGGCTGCTTGGGGAAAAAATTATACCTACACGTTTTTATAGTTGTGTATGCGTATGTGGAGCGACACGCGCCATGTACATAATATGTCCACATTAAATTTTAGCTGGAAGTTTCCCGATTTCTCCGGACCTCCTACTTCACTGTCAGTTCTTTTCCTTGTGTCGAAAATGAGTATTTGGTGTGGCTATACATTTATGTGAATTATGATAGTTCTATCAAATAAATGCAAGTTCATTATAATAATTCATATTCATTAGATTCCATATCATTTGTTATTTTAATCCCTTAAGGAAAGGGAGACTAGATACCTTATAAATGTAACCCGGCGTCATATTACTTCTATTAGTAAAAACACTTATATTGTGATTATTTTAGAAAAAGGGAATTACAGCCTCCGTATTTTAATATAGAATAACTGTTGCGTATCATAGTTACGTTGTAAAGTGTTGCCAAAATCTTGGAAAATTCAGTAAAGTTAGGTAATGGTCATTCTTGTTCCCCATTTTCCCTTCAGCAAGCAAAAGATTGAAGCTTTGCAATAAACACCGAGAACTTCAACTTGTACTAAATATAAAATCAGATTAATGCCACATTACTAAGCTCATCGATACTTTTACCTACGTAAATTATGCGTGAATATAATTAAATATTAGCAACGATGTGAAACTTCATTAGAGGCGAAAAAAGTCGATGTAAAACTATGTTTATTCCGTAATACGTAGGTCGAACTTTGTTTAGAATTATATTCACGACGTCGCAAGCGGCAATGGTGCATACGGAAAACGCCAGTTTAATTTTAATGCCAATGGAATTGACCTGGTTCATTTTACTTTTAAAGCTAAAAATATATAGCACGCCTCCAGCTGTATATTTTAAGAAAAGTCTGCCCTGTATTCGATATCCTCTTCCGATCAAATTTTTTCACTTCTCCAGTATGTGTGTCCTTATACTTTTACTAAATGAACATCAGCAGAAATAAAATACATCTATTTTATTGGTTATTTGTATTGTTAATATTTATTTCGCAAAAAGTCTTTACTATAGGTATCCATATTTAATCAAGAGTTTATGCATGTATAATATATCAATGGATTGTTTAGATAAATAAAGAAATTTTGGGTACGCATAAATTCGTCAAACTATATAACAACAAGAAACTTGTCGAGTTGCTTTCTCGACTGCTATTTATAACTTAAAATAAATATCTTATCTCACATGATATTAAAGACTATTGATCAGTGGTCAGTCAGGAAATGTTCAGTCAGTCTATGACGTCAGATTCTACTCAATATAGATGGACCATTGGACCATTGTGGACCATTGTGTGGGTGGTTGTGTATGTTTACGTGGGTGTGTGTGTGTGTGTGTGTGTGTGTGTGTGTGTTCGTGTGCGCATATGTTTGTACGTGTATACTTACAATGCGAGCGTATCGAGCAATGGCAACTAGTATACTATTAAAATGATCCCTTAGATCTCACAATTTAGCGCAATGCAAAGGCTATATTGGGCACTACGTAAATGCAATCAAACCAGTACTGATCTAGTATAGAGGTAACAATTACGTCAGGTATTGTGCTGACGAAAGCAATTATCGCATGCTTTATACGCGCGATCGCGACATTCATATGTGCATGTGCACTGACAACTGGAATTAAGTTCAAAATGTTTACAAAAGGTATTACAGTCGAACTACCTATTGCATCAAAGATGAAGAACTAAAAATAAAAGAAGGTATACGCATTTTAAACTTTTCAAAATATTACTATTTGAAAATTTTCAAAAATAATCGTTACCAACCTCTTTAATGTTGCTTCTGAGGCACAAGTGTCAAATACCAAAAGTCACATATCTTAGCACAAAACAAATTTCTATTACGATAAAAATTAATTTTAAGCAATTTTTCTAATGTAAGGATGTATATACATATGTTATCAAGTTAACCAATTTTCTCCGAGAATTTTTGACGGATTGTATCGAAACTTTGGAGATTAATTTATTATATTAAGAATAGAAACGCTCCTCGTTTGGGCTACATCTATTGAAAGACTTCGAAATGGCACACCTTTTAAAAATCGCGAAAAATCGTTTTTTAGCTATAATATGAAAAAAAAATTATTTTTCTTGAAGAACAAAAAGACGAAGTTCAAGAACTAAAAAGAATCCATTTTTTTGTACAGAAAACTTTTCTCTAAAGCCAATTCCTTCCAAGATATCAGTGGAAAACGGTCAAAAAGGCTAAAATTGGCTAAAAAAAGACCGCTTTTTGGGCATTAATATAAAAATATTAATTTCTCATAAAGGTGGTAAATGTAAAAGTTGTAGAGCACAACAAATAATACAAACTTGTCTTTATTGAACTTGTTTTGTTAGGATCGATTCACTTCAAGATAACAGTAGATCCATTTGTAGAAGCTGCAACAGAATACGAGCGTGAAGCACGAGCAGTGACGGTCGTGTCTTACATGTAAAAAGCGAAGCGATGCATGGCCCGATAGCATTCCAGTACATCAGAGTTAGCTCTGGAATGCTATCAGGACAAGCCTTGAGGTCTTAGTACGCAGCTCATAGACCGGATGGTGCGCTTTCTGTATTTGAGGTTATTAAACGAGGACAAACAAAAAGTTTTATTTAAATTTGATTGTTTTGTATTATTTAAGGTAAATGTATGCCCACGGTCTCACGTCTGTATATAATAGTCAAAATATATGAAACATAATTTTAATTGGTCAATCTACCTGCAACACTCGGTATAAATATTTTTATCAAAAAAGTGCACGGGAATTTTTATATTTGAAGTTTTAAAATTGTGTTATGAATCATCTAGATTGGAAATTCATTTAAAATTATCAGAATATCCTAAATACAGACATCGCAATTCTAGCCGTTGAGTTTAAAAATTACCATTGTATTGACGTGAATGCCCACAGTTAGTGACATATGTCGAGTCATATTTATTTAATGCCTTATATTACTTATTCATAACATCTTTTAAATACCATGGTAGTATATTGTTAATTGAAAGTATCAACTACGAATACGTACGAGACACATTAATCCTAAAATGTATATTCTTTTATTTTTACGCAAAAGCAATAAATTTCGAATGACCGATATTGTCCCAAAAGGGTAATAACAGTCACTTCTTATTTCTTTAATTTCCATACTAACAGTTAATTACTGTTAGTATGGTTTAAAAGCATTAAACAAACTCTTAATAGCATTATTTAGAAATCAGATACGCTATATTATGACTATTCACTCTGGGCAAGCCTGATGCCGACGACTAGTGACCTGAACAGCAACATTAGCAAAAAAATTTATATTGGTTTGTATGGAGATTGTTTAGAAAAAGTACTAATTAACAATATAGCAGAAAAATATTAAATGTATTCTTAATACATTTGAATCCTGCCATTATAAGTATTATTTAAAATAATGTACATCAATTTGTATGATTGTGCCGTTTATTTTGAAGTTACTCGCGGTGTTTACGTTTTTATGATATTAAAGCTTTAAATACCATATTCAATTCTTTGTATTACTTTTACAATTAACAAGTTACTTACATGCCTCATTGTTTTAAATGGTTTATTTGAATCTAATGTGTACAAAATTTCTCCTATGTTTGCCCTTTTTCGCCACCTTGTGAGCTTCCATCGATTCTCATATCCCCTCCCAACGCTTACCTGGAGCGGCTGGAGCGAATAAGACCTTCGAATCAGAATGTAAATGTGTAAGGTATTTTTAATTTCTCGCTTCCTAATTGACATTTGACAATAGGGTGACTGATATCACTCCAATATTAGCAACAATCTTTTCAAATTAATATCAAATCAAATTTTTTGATACAGTAGTTTTGCCAACCTAACAATGTTTACAGTGAAAGCCATTTTCAGTGCGTACTTATCTTACTGCTTCCATTAAAATTCAGGTAACTCTGAAGCAGCCTGAGGATACTGTTCGATGGCTTAACGAAATCCAGATTTTTTCTGTTAGATAAAGAGCAATATAAAAATTAGAAACCGATATTACGAATGTTTAAAAATTAAAAATAAATCAAATAAAATATTAAAAATACTATCAAATAAAATAATGCCAACATTTTTATATTAAGTATGATAATAAACTGGTTACCATTAAGTGAAACATAGGTGCAAGGCGTATAAATATAAGCCGCTCGTTGTATTTTACTTAATAAATATCAAGTTTTGCACAAAGCTTATTTATAAAACTTATAAAAAATGCAGTTTATACAATATTTAAATGAAATGTAAGACAGTGCTCTTTCATATCCGATATAGTTCAATTTAGATCTTCTAATCTGCTAAAGATAAAAATATTATATAATATTTCCGAACTTGTAATAATTATTTATGAACCTTATATAATATATTATGCACCTTGGGAGGAAAATATATTTAAATCGTTACTACAGTCTATGATAAGCAAAAGCAGTTTGAATGCATTAAAGTTTTGTACTTTTACAGCGATTATTGTATAATGATCAGCTTTTGTTTACGAATCATCTAGTCTGCACGGGTCTTAAAAGTCTCAGAAGGATGAAGGCAAAACCGCTCAAAATAATTATCATCGGGCGAAACACGAAAACGCGGACGTGCTCCGTTTCCGAATCCCAGTTGCACGCATCAAGAAAATAGATTCCGATTCGCCAAGTTTCGCGCTCCGCACACTCTCGCTGACTCAACTGTTTATTTCGGAATGCGGGACAATCTAAAAGTCCTACTCTCTCACTCGAAATAAGAACATTTCGCATTTTCGTATTTCTGAATTTCAAAAAAAAAACGCACATAAATGCGTAACATATTACAGGTGCGATACCAATAAGATCCAAGTTCAGTCAGTACTGCAAGATATATTACACCTGTTTCGATATCCATTTTCAGACTAAATCTGTCCTCATCAGTTTAAAAAATATCGCATTTTAAGTCCAGGTTAAGGTATAGTTATTTCCCAACTGCGTGAGGCAAGTACGATAGGTGCTGCGTGTGATTAGCATAGTACTGCTAATAACAGATGCTCTGTATTTTTATTATTTATATATCTATTTACTCAGGCTAACAATTTGTATGGTGTCTAAACAGATTATGTTCAGTTCGATAAGCCAAATCTACTCAACGTATTTAATTTCATTAACAATTTTATGCAAATCCGAAAGTTTCGGTGATTATAACTTTTCTTCTAAGCGGTCAATAAGCTTTCGAATGAAGTATATAAATCATCTGATTATCAATTAATTTTGCTGAAATTTTCCGAATCTTCTCAAATACATTTTGTTGACAGTAATCAAATTTTTATCGGCTTGGCTATCTTTTTAAACCATGACGCCATTATTTTAATGATAAATGTACGAAGAAAAGTTTGAGCTTAAACGAGTATATCTATCAGTTATTATACGGTAAATAACCTTCGTATTTAACCTGCATACTTAAAGGTTAATATTAATTTTGCACAAAGTTAGAGAAAAGAATTGAATGAATTCATTTTAGGAAATAACTGCCTTAAAATACTATTCATAAACTCGTAATATATAAGATATTGTTGATTGAATGTGATTGAAATCAGAATCCGGATTAATCGGAAATCTTACTACAGAAATGCCGGATTTAAAATGATTAGAATTGGTTAATTTGAGAGAGTTTTAATCCGGAATAATTGGTAATTTTTAACGACTAATTAAGGGAACGCGATAGTCCTACCTTACTGGCATTACAGAATTTTTATTCTAGTAAAAAAATACTTAGATTTATGGAAAATGAAGACATCATTGCACTTTCTTGGATCATAATCTACCATTTCGTAAAATTTCAGCCGAATATTTAAAGACTACTTGAAATGGCATTTGTACAAAGTTTTTGGATTATTAGTTGAGACGTGAAATTATTTAAATATTCGGCTGAAACTGTGCATTAAATCCGATTAAATTTATGTCTAAAACTTAGATATAATTTAAATTGAACTTAATTAGATCGCTTTAAATCCGGTATTTCCTTATTAAGATTTCCATTTAATACAGATTCTACTTTTAATCGGATTCAATCGATAAAACATTTGGTAATTATTTGTTACATACACGGCACCAATTCTGAGTCGTTGGGTTTACAAGTATTGGTCAAATAGAGGAACTCAAATATATCACTGTGTGGTCAGTTGTTACTCGAGACCTTGAAAATGTGCGTATATGTACGTGAGCTCGAGCTGATTTTACTTTTCGCGCTCGTAAAATTTAATTTATGAAGACTCTCTAGCTCGACTACTGATTTATTTATCTTCCTTTTCATTTTCGACGAATAACGCTTGTCTTCTCTATATAATGTATACTGCGTTTCGCGCCCTGAACTCGGGTGTAACGTGAGGTTTTTTTTCTACAAGTAACTAGGGAGATCGATGGTGGTGTAATCATATGTGTGGAACACTATTTTATTAGTTTTTAACAGTAATTCCTGTGTAATACGTGAATTCCAAGTATCTGTGGATTTTGGTAACGACGGAAATATTAACTTATGATCCAAAATTGCGTTAAGGTAGTTCTCTCCAAAATTCTATTTCTTAGAATATGTCTAAAAAAATTTTCTATTCGTTACTTTAAATATACTTTATATGTGTATACTTTATATATGGTTAAAATCAGGAACCCGCAAGCGGCATGAAATTTGGAGATATTGAGCCTCTAAATTGCATACTTTAACATTGAAAGCCTATACTGAGAATCTATGGTCAGAGACTTTCGTTCAATTACAAACCAAGTTTTCTTACGATTTAAAAAAAAAACTAATCTCATAATGTAAAATAACAATACGAATCGCGAGGAAAAAAGCTAAATAGGGTAAACGATGCTTTTTTTAAAGATACAACAGTCCAAAGTTTTAATCCCAGGCTATAGTATATCTATATAGGTGCGCAGTATTTCACTCTCTTTCAACTTTTGGGTCCTATGTCTATCTATCTTTCTTTCTATCGATATTCTGAACTTTAAAATTATGAATTTCGAAGTTTTCACATTAGATAACGCTGTGTAATATCTTAGACAACAAATTTTCTAATTTAATACCGTGTTAAGCACCGCGGCAGGGAGAGAACGTCCTTAAAAGACGAATTTCTCATGCAGTTTTAAACAACTCTATATATGTATATATACTATTCGTTAATATTATTTTAGCTTTAAGAAAGAAACACCAAAGTTTCTTTGAGGAAGTAAAATGAACTTGTATTTAGAGTACCTATATACGTGTATATAAATGTTCAGCAATGTGGAATTTATGTATGACAGTGTACAACAATATACAATATACAACAATATTCAATAATGATTCATATTCGAACGTATATGCAGGTTCAATTATGTAATGGGCGCTAGTATTTTCAATTTTAATATTATGACAAACGCATTTTAAACTACTGATATCAATAATTTTTACCTCGTCTAATTGGTCTACACATTTGTATATAAATGGCAATTTATCTTCTGGCAAGTTGACATAAAAATGATTTATTACATTAATTTTTTTAATTACTACAAAGTACATGCCTGGACGTTCACAACATTTTGTGCAACTATAATTTGTTACTTGTATGAAATTTTGAATCGAACCAATGCACGTCAGAGAATTTTCAACATATTTGACATAAAATGGTTCTGTTTTTTTTATTTTGTTGATTTTGTTCTGATGTATATAAACTATTGTGCTTGTAAAGTTTTTTTGAAAGAAAAACTGTGTTTCCTACTAAATTATCGTTAATAGAAAGTCTTTCAACTTTGTCAGCTCTTAACTTTGAACAAGTTCCTACAATAAAAACTGAATCCATTATTTTTCTTAATATTAGTTTTTTCTTTGGTTCCAAAAGCATTTTGCAAAAATTACGTGCACCGGTATGCTCTTTTAGCCAATCATATTTAAGAGAGTAAACCATAATGAACATACTTAAATTAGGTACTATTTGAAGATGCGGGATTTTACTTCTATGTACAAATGCTTTTACTTTACCATTTAAATCTTCAAAAAATTAGAAGGAAGTGGTCCAACGAGGGCATGTGCGACGCACTATGTCAGGTAGGTGCCTAATACTGTGTAAATTACACGAATCTGAAGGTTGAAGTAAAATATATACACCGAATAATAGTACATTGTGCAACAAGTGCGAAAGCAGGCGATATGAAAATCACCTGGTCCCACGAGTTGCACATACTATTTTTTGAAACGAGTTGCAAGAAGTTTGACCCATTGTTCGAGGAAAGTGTATGACAGTCGGTTAGCCCACTCCTCGAAAAGTGTGTGAGAAGTAATTACTTCTATACTTTTTTACTTCTCACACGCTTTTCGGGCAGTGGGATAACCGGGTACTTCTCACACACTTTCCTCGAATGAGAAGTCGAACTTCTCGCATAGTGTTTCGAAAAAGATATTCATAATGCTCTAAGTTCTCGTGAAACAAAATCTCGTTTAATATTGGCAAAGAATAATAGAAAAACCAATTTTTGAACTCAGAGGATTTCAACAGTCGAAGGAGGCTTGATAAAACACAATTTATAGATGAAAAATTTTTTATTTGAATATTTAGCATCAAACCATAATTCTCCCAGTCGTTTTACGTACCTCCAAACACACAGGACATTATATCGACTGCGGTCGAAGTCATGTACTTGCGACAAATTTTCGACATAATCGTTGGTACTTTTACTTCACATATGGGTTGTATTTCAATTGCTTGCGCTGCATATGCCTTAGTGATTCTACTTCAGTTCGTGAACATAAATTTTCTTTGAATGGATTAAGTCGTCTTCGATCTACTGTGCGTAATAAATCTACCGTTATATTGATTCAAGCATAAAAATAATGATTTTGCAGGAACCACCCGCAATCATTCCCCGAATTCTGATTGAATTATCTAAATCTTTTACGTACATCTCAACACCTTTGTACAATTCTTTGAGCACTTTAGTGGCTGTAAAATCAAATACGCGAATGCCGTGTCACCTAAGGAAACCTGTTAAACGTGTTAGGGACTGATATAAAAGTTTATACAGGTTTCACAATAAAGTCCGTAAATGTTTATTGACCATAATTGAACCTTGGCATAGTCGCAACATTTTTATTTACTTCATTTGCACTGTCTATATTCACTTTTGGAACCTCAAATACCATTTCCAATGAGAATTATTCTTTTTGTTATTGGGTTGTTGAGTCATATGCGTTCTCGCCTCAATATTCGAAAAAAAAATATCTAGCTCATCACTATCATTTTCGTCAAATATCTATGAAAATAAAAGTTGATTACATAAATTTTTGAAAGTTTCAGTTCATTTATCTATAGTATAAGCTCTATCTACACTTACAATCGCACAAGTATTTGTAATAGTACTTTTACTATGAAGATTAAGAAATATTATGTCGACTGTAATCTACTATAAACTGCCAAAGATTTTTCTATCGGTCTTACAGTCTAATCAATATTAATGGGCAATCAGATTGCCCTTGTTTATAATCACCCCCGCTATGAAGAGTTCAACTGCTCCGATTAAATATTTTTTTTGAACGATTTTGCACCCTTTTTGAGTAGTCCTTGAAATCGATCGAAAATTCGTTGCTTGTTTACTTATCGATATTTGTAGACAACTATAGTGATACTGATCGAAGCTGCTGCTAAACAATGTTTAAAGGCTATGGAATGTCAATGAAAAAGCATCAAAAAGATTTCCTAAATAAGTTTAAAAAAGTATTCTTACATTCAATAAAATAAAGCGGATTAATGGTACTCTGAATAACACGTTCATTTTCCTCATACCTGCACCAAAGTGCCACATTCCCTCCCGGCGCGGCGCCCGGGAAAAAAATGTACATTTTCCATACTGGTATGAGGAACAATAAAATATGCACCACAGGAGAAAAATGAACCTACCCAAACCTTGAGTTAGCCTCAATTTACACGACTTCTGGACTGTTTAAGTTTTTACTCCCTCCACGCTTAATATACTATTAATTCCCTGAAGACTTTGGTGTTCCTTTCTCAAAGCTAAAGTAGCAATAACTAATAGTATATTTAATAAAGTTTTAAAATACTAATAAAGGTTTTAAAATACTGCGAAAACATTGCCAACGTGCTGCCAATATAGTTGGGTAAGTCTCTAAGCTAGATACTTTTGAAACTGTTGGACCCATGTGGGATAATGGTGCCTTAGCAACACAGATCCAATATTTGGGCGATTTGCCAAAATTTTTTTCAAAAGTTAACAATACCTATATATAATATAACGCCCACGTGTTCCGCATAATTACGATTTTTACGCGGGAATTCTTTCCCGTTACAGGGAAGAAGTTATACGTATACAATATCATTGTCGCAGACGCGTCGGAAAAATGGGGAAGGTTCCAAGGGGTTGTCAAGCTGTGCGCGACAAAAATAGACATCCCGCTCGATAAGGTAGCCGGCCAACTTTATCCAAAAATATATAGATATAGGTATAGTAGCTCAAATACCTACATACATGTATACACACGTGTATCTATGTGTGCATGTAAGGTGTTATATATCGATAAATGGTCTGGTCATGTACAGCGAATTCTGATGCTGAAAAGCATATAATATTTTTCCTAATGATTTGACTACTATGATGCTAGTATATATTAGAATATATTTTTTTCATTTCAATAGTATTAGCAAGCTATACGAAGTCAATCACGATAGTTGCACCCGATGAAAACCTGTACATTTTTCTAACTTACTACAGTAATGTTGAATTGTGCAAATAGATGAGTCTAATAGCATCAGTTCAAATAGTAAAATTTTTTTTACTGTACGGTATTTTTAAACTTTGTTTGGCTGTCTTTAATAAAATAGCTTTGTTTATTGCAGATGGAAAATGACACTTGTTCAAAAATGTATATAAGAAAAACACCAAAGAAAAGAATTCAACACGTCATATTTTTCTTTTATTTGCTTTCCATTAATTTTATCGATGCAATGTAAATGGTTTCAAACATTATACTTTTGATGCACGAATTTTAATCATCTACATCGAGTCACAATTCTCAATGGACATTCTTAAACTAAAAAATCATAGTGCACAAATTCATTAAATATTACTTTAGTTTAAAATAAAAATAAAGATAAAAATTGAACCCACAGATTAATTAAGATGAAAACTAGATTTTATTTCATTACCAAGCTTACCTATTTCTAAATTGAATTTAACTACTGAAAACATTATTGATTTAATGTCAAAATTCGCTTCATTAAATTTTTCTTTCAGACAAGGTTATTTTATGTGTACAAAAGTGTGTATGACCAAATATCATCAAAATTGAGTCTACAGTCGATCACAAAAATAGTTAATCTTCTCTTTTTCTTATCATCGATTACTCTTATCCACATCACTAAAATTAAGTAATTCTACAACTAACCAGTCCTCTCAAACGGATTATTAAAATTTTTTGCCAGTTCTCTGTCAAGTCCAAAAAGTCAATATACTTAAATGATTCGCTTACTCTTGTGCAACCAAATAATTTTTTCCCCCTTTACGAAACAACGTCAGAAAAAACGCCAAAACTAGCGAACGTGTACATTTTAGCCACTGTTTTGCTGTTTTCCTTGCGGCAAGATTAGATAAGAGTAATAAATAGAAATTTATTCGCGCATCTTAATTCCTCGTTGTGTTAAGATAATGAGAATGTCGTGAAAGAAGGAGTATTTAATTTTGAAACTGAAAACTATTAACGTTTGACATCCATATTATTACTGTTGGTACACACTGCGGTGTGAATAAATGTAATTGCGTTAACTTCAAGGAGTTATAGTTCGTTTTGCAGCAGTACAATTGCTCTGCATACGCATATAATTACTACATAAAAGTTTGGTTTTCTGTAAGAAAAAAATTTTTTTTAGATATAAGTCGCAATCAAGGTATATTATAATAACTGAAATTTTGGCTGCCATTTTTTTATGACCTTTCGAATTTATTTTGATGTCAATCGTTAAATATAGTTACATTTTACACAGATTAATTAGTCTTTATCATTAAAATTAGATAAGCTGTCAAATTGACGGAAAAGCCAATCCACAGAGAGAAAGAAAATCAAAAGATATACACAATGGTAAAATGAATTTATTGATCTTCACGGAATATACTGCAAAACTTGTTTTATTATTACATTTTGCAAGACCATTGTGAATATTAAAGGAATAATAAATTCATTATTTTATTATCAAAAGATATAGTTTCGTCTCTTTCTTTTTGTCAATTAATTATAAAACTATACATATAATACTGAACTGGCGCTGACTTTGAAAACTTGTAATGTTTGTTATAAAAAACTACATGCTGTTTGTTGATTTATCAACTTCTAGCTGATCTTTAGCAGCTCATCGACCTTACTTTTATGCCCGTAATGCTAATCGATACAGCATTACTTGAGCAAGTCATTGATAATATATATAAGTACTCCTGCATCTACTCATTCTTTACTCCATAGTCACTTTTAATTAAAGAAACTATTTGAAGTGAGCACTTACTACTTCTACTAAAGTTTTCTTCCGAATACCATTAAAAAATACTTCAGATTTTACATAATTTATACACTTTTAAAATTCCAATTTACATATAATTCTAATAACTATAGAGAATAAATGAATCTATCAAATCCCAACACTCAATAATAGTTAAAATACTTCTGATGATGGCCATCGTTTATTTTTATTAAAATAATTTTTTGTCGCGTTTATGTTTGCTGGCAATTTTAGTTACAATTTTGTTCGAATAGTCATTGTACTCGGAAGCAGTATATCGAGTACCGAAGCCGTAGTGTTATTTTACTGCACTATAAGTCTTTCGATAATACAATAAAATAAATACAATACAATATATTCTTGACCAGTTACTTTGTCACCAAAATTACAAAATATGGTACATCTCTTTGACCCTTTTTTCTACAAATAACTCAATATTTTTTGTAAGTGTTTTTAGTGTTGCCTGCGTTAAATTGCAAAATATAAAAATTAATTCAAAATTCGGTGCAAAAATTATTCGTATACAAAAAATTAGGACTTGAAAAAACCTATTATGACTAGATTTAAAATTTTTTGAAGTACAATAAATATCATTTATTTATTTAATTTACGTCTTATCAAGAATACCGGACTGATCAGGAACTACGCCTGTCACGGTATACTGACTTTTGAACTACGTTAATTCATCAAACACCGAGGGAAAAATGTAATACCTATATATTTTAAGCTTATACTTTCTTTTCCGGGATGTTATTATTTTTAACTTAGATTATTGCAAATAGTTGACTGCCCTGAGGTCAAAAAATGCAACAAAAAAAACGAAAGCAATATTTTAAGAAAGAAATCAAAGCCCTGTAGAAAGAGGAAGTGGAAAGAAGAAAAGAAGATAAGGGTCAGCGAGCAAAACGAAAAAGCGCCGTGCCGTTCAGTGTATACATATACATATATATATATATATATATACCTACCTACATGCTGATACGCACGCGCAGCGAGTATCATGGACTCGTCGGCATACACACGAAGCACAAGTACGAGCGAGAAAGGGAGATGGAGCGATACCGCGAAGCGGGGGAGAGAAGAGGATCGAAAAGAGCGGCACCGGAAACTCGACGCTGGGGCCGAAAGAAACTTCTAGAACGTCGCTACTTTAATATAATGTGTGTAATGTCTATACAGGCGCGCGCACGTGCATGCGGGTAAGCACTTTTTGCTATTTTTGAGAAAGACAAAAATTTAATGAAACTATACGTGAAGGAGCTTCCGGTTTTTTTTATTATGTACGGTATTTTGCTGCCGAGTAACGGTTTTTTCACAGTCTCCATGCTTTAGAATAAACTCGATAATACATACTCACTGAATTGTACGGTATCAAAACATATAAGTATTGGACACATTATTACATTATTCATAATTGTGTTAAAAAAGATGTACCTCAAAATTGAATAGCATACGCATCATGTCTATACTTATTCGTCATGTTAAGCGACTGCTGGCGCCTCTCGCGGTCATCAATATGTACTAAATCCATTAACGAATTAGCTGTTTGAAGTGTTGGCGGAAAATTTCGAGAAATGTGAAAGAACGTAAACACAGAAATGTTTTTAATAAATCTAGTAGAGGTGTTGCAGTACGTTGGGGAAGGAGAAAGAAAGTATGTTGAAAGAGAGAATATAGCAAATGTCAATCACTACTTTGTAAACATAACAAAAGCAATTTCATTTTTGTCTTAGTTACTGGAGGTTACTGGATGATACATTAAATGATTGGCATTAGCTACATTCTCCCCTTCAACATAATTTCTTTTTCCTTCCCCGACGTACTGCAACACATCCACTAGATTTATTAAAAATATTTCTGTATTTACTTACGATTTCCATAAACCGTTTACCAATAGGTTTACATTTCTTGAAATTTTCCCCCAACATTGGCAAGACTTCAAACAGCTATTTTAGTTAATGGATTTAGTACGTTGGTGACCGCGAGAGGCCCCAGCAGACGCTTAACACAACTTAATACAACAGTTATAACGTTGTAAAAGACTGTTTAAATAGCGCCCTCTAGTGAACAGCAGAAAACCCGCGGCAGTTCGAAGGTTGCGCGCCGGCCGGTCAGGCCGGCGGCCTGTGCAAAGCGACTAGTGGCGGTGCGTCTCTTTTTTTCTCTCTCGCTCAGCTCTCTCTCTCCCTCTCTCTCGTTCTTTCACCTTCGCGCACGCTCCCACAATCCGACTCCCTTCTCCTACATTCTCTTTTGCTCTCTTGCACTTCTTCGTCGTACAAAGTATATTGTAGCTCGTCACAATTCTTGACTTCCTCTATGTAACTTCTTTTTCGATAATACGCTTTTTTGTGCGCGAAATTTTCGTTCGGTCACCCTATGAATGTCGTGGTTTAACCGTTTTTCAAAATAGGCTTCAACACTCGTCTTTCTTCTCCAAAGTGCAACACGGTCTCAAATATTTTTTCTTGATTATTTTCTTGTACAGAACGTTTTCTCGTTATTTTTTCCATCCTACCGTCATATTTTCTTCTCTCGCTCCAACTTGACCGCGTATAATTAGTCTCTCTCCTCTTTCCCTCTCTCTTGCAGCTCACTGTCCACATTCCTGTCTCTGTCTCTCAGCTCGCGCGGCGCACGCTCATCTTTTTTCTTTCTTTATCACTCGCAGTGGCAAACCCCTCTTCTCTTGCTCGCTCGTGTGTATAGCCCTATAAAAGCCTCGTGCGCGTCAGTAGAGTTCCCAAAATAGTGTGCGTGTGTCCGTGTACTTTTTGAAAGCGCGCGCGTCCTATATCTTCCTCTTTCTCTCTCTCATACATATAAGACACATAATCTGAAGAGACGGCAAAAAGAGCCGGCGATTTCATTTCCATGTACTTGTTTGCATGTGTGTATGGTCTCTTTTTTCTCTCCTTTATACAAGTACCGCAAAAAACTATTTAGGGTGAAAAAAGTCGAAATAAAGAAACATTTTTGTATCTTCTGCCGTCTCGCAGCTTGAAGAGGTTGAAAAAGCAACGAAAAAGAAGAGAAACCAACCGACGCCGCACACGCGTTTATCGTGGTTTACTTATGCATGTGCATGCGCATCTCTGTATCCATATAGATATATATATATATATATATATAT
>UELV01080073.1:0-20487 GCA_900490015.1 Megastigmus stigmatizans | reverse complement strand
GGGGGGGAGGGAGGATCTGGATTTGACTCTTTAACGGTTCCGATGGCTCCTCCTTTTCTCTCGTTCTTTTTATTTTATGTAAGCCAAGGTGCTTAACCCTTGTAATAGAATGACGGAGGATGTTTTGGGTGAGGTTCAAGCGCGGCGGCAAATGCTTGCAAGCTGTCAAGGATTATTGTTGCGCTAGCAGCGACGATAAACATTTCCTTTTCTTTATTCTCGGGCGTTTCTGAAGAAACGGCAAAATTTGAATGTGTCGTTCTGTTTCATTGAAGACTGTATCCGTTATAAGCTTTTTAACAGTTAAATGTCCGTATTGCTATTGTTTTGTTCGCCTTCGGTAGTCGATAAATTTTAATGTCCCTTTAAATTATAGCTCTATGAATTTCAGATTAATGGTTTTATTTATTTAAATAATGCAAGCGCGCGCTACTTTTTAATACGGAATTTTAAAGAGTGTAAGGCTGTTGAAAGAGTCTTTTTTTTTAATTTATTTTTCAATGATTAGCACAGACTGAATTAATTTTTATCTCCCTTTTTTTATCCAAAATCGAAAAGTTGAAACTTACTTCAAAAAAATTCTTTCTCAAGAGATTAAACGAGCCCACGGACACGTTGTTTTTATCAAAAAAATAATTATAGTCGTCAGTCGGTGAAATATCGCCTCGTTAAAATAAGGGACTTTTCATATAAAAGCTGCGCGTGGACTTCCAAAAATGCGTCTTTCTCTCGCGACGATATTGCTCCGACTATAAGTAATATATGAAATATATTATTTCGTCCGCTCAATAACATCGTTCCAGCCGTACACACACACATACACACGTATCTATTATACACCGAGAAACGCCACAAACAAGGAATGTAATTATTAAGCGAGAAAAATACGAATCGCGCTATATATGCGGAGGAGAAAGAGGAAAAAGAGAGTTGGCTTGGCTTATCCTCTACGCAGTAAAACTGGCGACCGGACGCCCGGGACCTTGAATAATATAAAACCATATCGGCGAACGCGCAACTCTTACGCCTCACGCCATATACCGAGTGAGAGAGGGATACATCGAGTGGTTCGCTCTTCTTTTCTCTCTCTCTCTCTCTCATTCTCTCTATCTTTATATATATGTTTTTCGGCTGTCTTGAGCCACGCCAAGAGATGTCCCTTCACATTTTCGTCCCGGGCGTCGGTTCTCCTTCTTTCTTCTTCTTCTTTTTTTTTTTATTAAAACGCTCACTCCACTTTCCTTTCTCCCTGCGTGGGGCTTTTTCGGCCACGATATCGCCTTGCCTTTTTTACGTATACACATCGCTGACACTGCCACTTATTAAAAAGTTGGATTTTTCTCACCGAAGAAATTGACTAGCGAGAGAGATGACCTAATTTAGAAAAAGAAGAGGATAAGTTTCGCTAATAGTTCGGTTGTAGGCTTGGATTATTGGTGAGAACGAGTGAATCGATCTGCGTAGGTATTTTCGAAATGCGGACTGTATACGCGATATACATTTGTCTCATTTAATTTCTGGTTGTGAAATCTTTTAGCTGGCACATATGTACTTTTTATTACATTCGCAAAGCCATGACAACTTTACCGAGATAATTAATGTCATTAATTATAAAAATATATTTATTTGATGTTGAAGATAATCATAAAACAAATTGAATGTACTTGGACCTTGAGCTATTAAATCTAATTTTGTTAAGTTTTCTCATATACGTTCTAATTAAAAGTAATGATCATTTACTAATCATTAATTAAAATTGTGTAAAGACTTTAAATTTTCAATCCAGCTCATTCGTAGCCAAATACGTTATGTACAAATTTTTTAAACGAAAGTATTCCAAACATGTTAAGTTTTCGCGAGATTAAAAATTATAATTTATTTCTCTCCCTCTCTCTCTCTCTCTCTCTCTCTCTCTCTCTCTCTCACCGCTGTAAATAACTGTACTTTTGAATAGTGCATTAACTAGAATACTCACAGAGAACAATAATTTAATTTTTATCGTGAATAATACACACATCCTTATTTGTCATAGAATTAATGTACGCATCGTACACAAACATCCTTGTTCCTCGTTTTCCTACAAATTCCGCAGACAAAATCTCTTACAGCAAAATGCAATAAACCTAAACAGAGAGAGGGAAAAAAAGATCATCTTAATCGCTTGTCTACTAATTGGACTACTCAATCAATATCCCAAGATAACCGTCGTGAAACAAACTACAATTAAAGAGAGCATAAAACTCAGACGCGCTCGCAAACATTGCGTCTCACTCCTTTTTATTCTATATCGCCCGAGAAAATGACAGCTCTGTTTAATCATTTCATACGCACACACACGCGCGCCCGCGAGTATATCAATTCCGAACAAAGTACGCGAGAGAAAGCCGCAGAGAGCTGGCAGCAGATCGAGCGTAACGAGTCTGCGCCGATGTATATATGACGAAATGCGCAGTTCCTTGCCTACCCCGAATTTCGTACAAATCGGCATCCGCGGACACAGACACCGGTTTTTATGGACTTGTCGCGCGCATACATTTTGTTAGAATTGGCAGTAAAACGCTGCTAATAGAGAGAGAGAGAGAGGGAGCAGAAGCTTTTTCCCAAGGCGAGCCGGTCACAGCAGCAGCAGCAGTGACCTCGATTGCCTGCACATATCGCCGTTTATTCTTGTGCGGCCCGAGGAGATGAGAGGAATTCCGTGCGTGTTTACCGAACGCACAATATGCTTTCTTCGTGCGCGTCAGAATTTGTCGAGTTATATTGTCATATCGTTAACCAAATAAACGTGAAACTTGCGCGTATTATATGTTTTTATTTACGTCAGGTTCGACGTCGTGTATAGTATGCAAACAAAGTATGACACTATCCATCTATCGGAGAGAGCGAAGAATGGAACATATTATCTGCATATTATCTGGCGGCGTCGATCTCTCTTATATCGGTGGAACTCTATATATTCGACGTCTTTTCGATCGTTATCCGACCAAACGTTTATAGCCCCGCGACACTTGTTTTCTCCGATGTAATTCCATAAAGACATTTGTATTCTTGAAATATTTCAATTTAAAGTCTATTAGTGAGATTGAATGACAGAATACTCTCGGACTCAGACGTCGTAGTCGTGGCTTTTCGGTTAACAAAAAAAAACGCCGAAAATCTGTCGCTCGTGGCTTTCTTGTTTACCGTGCGGCCCAACCTTGAATTCACTTTACATTCGGGTGTGTTTCACATGCACACAGACGCAAACAGCAAGGTTTCCTGCAGAAACTGGAGTTATAAAGATAATTTAATACCGCGAGGCATTAATGAGGCAGACGAAGACAGCTGCAGCACACGGCTGATATAGCTGTTGGCGCGCACGCGCAATCCTATCGGCGCAAAGAGAGAATAGCTTTACATAGTATCACTGCGGCGCGGTAATTGTTATACCGCGAAAGATTACGTTTCCTCGTCGTCGTCGCCTTGAAAATTGATATTCTTGAGCTAACGATGAGGCTGTACAAACCGATGACTCTTGTATACATTGATTTAACGTGTTTTCCAATCGCTTACAAGGATGTGGCGCGATTATCCTCATCCCTCGTATAACATATAATAATAACGCAGCTAGAAAGTGTCGGAAACACTATCATGCCGTGGCGCGCGCATTACAGTCCCAAATTGGTTATAAGCGGAAAATCAGTAAAAAAAAAAAAATCTTTCATTCCCCGCGCGCTTGAAACTGGAAAAGATGTTTTTACGAACCTGATGCGGGCCCGTTCGTTTCCCCCAAAAGAAGAAACAATGCCCAGGTGTTGGTATGCGGCCGTCTTTGTTTGACAAAAGCTCATCGCGTGCCTGCAGTCTACATAGAAGCTATATACATCGATTGAAATATTTCTGCGAATTTACGCATATACACATATACACACGGACCGTCTGTCGCACTGCGAGTGTCGAGAGATAAAGAAAAACAACGCTGCACAGAGAGTGGCATTGTATTTCGGCACGCCACCGCTGATCTTTTTTTTGTGCGCATTATATACGAAACAACACCTCTCGCCCGCGAACCCGTTCATTATAGCCATGCAATGCCCAACATATATGTATACATATATGTATACGTATGATTATATCGATAAGCTTTCAGTGTGAGAGAGCAAAATGAGAAATAAATAATGACTCAGTTCAGGTGATAATTTGACGCGCTCGGCGCCATTGAATTATCGTCGTCTACTTGCGCACGCAGCTCTTGATACACACTTATATTACACATGTATATGAAGGCGAAAAAGTGTCTTTCGCAAAGCATCGAGATTAGCGGTGTTTGTGCGCGAGAGCTTTGTTTTTCTCGATGTCTCGGGGAAGATACGATCGGGCAGGATGTCTTTTTGTGCGGGCCCGATAAACGAGCTGTAAGAGAGGAGAGAGGCGAATATAATCGATGCGGATGAATATAACAGAGTTATTGGCGCGTGCGAGAATAAAAAAACCGCGCAGATTTCCGAATTCTATCGGTGGTACGTGCGAGCAGAAAGAAACCGAGCGAGATTGGACCGGTAGCTAACGATTTACATCAATTGCGGTACCGTATAAGTGTCAGTTGATCGTTCGTTAGCCCTTTTGGCGCCTAAATCGTTATCTCTGCCAAACGATCCGCCCGTATATGTGTACATGGTTGATGATTTCCCCGGTGTCAAAAAATTCAATTTGGAAGAGAGACAGGAAGATATCGTTAACGATCATCATCAATAATTTAAATGAAACCCAGGTGCACGGACGTTCTTACATATAAATCGAGTTTGTTGGTGCGGCTTTAAAGGGGACGCGACCATGTGTATAATAAATAAAGTTTCCGCTTTCTTTTACCCAGCAACGCCCAGGGAGAGCCAGCTTTATCGACCGTTAAATTTTTATAGCCACTAGACGGAGATCCGCGTGCCAAAAAAAAAGAAGAAGTAACAAGTAGTGTGTTCGTTGCGTGTGTAGCCCCCAGACAGTCGTAAATATCGTACGGGTTGCATTGTGAGAGATTCTTCTCCCCTGGCCGTCACAAGTTAGAAAGAAAATATTTTTAAACGCGCGCGCGCGCGCTTCGCCAGCCGCAATCTTTTATCTCTCGGGCTACGCGCGTGTACACATATAATCGACGCGCGCGGCTTCCACATTTCGGCCTTTTTCGTAAATGTGTATAGAGACCACAAGGTCATAACGTATGGCAGATAAATTCATTGAAACTCGCGCGGCTTGTAATCGGTTAAATTTAGCATTACAACGATTGTCGAGGTCTCGCGCCGATGGGATTTACGGGTGTTTTTCCCTGCCCCACCCCGCGCGTGTACTTGGTAAAGCCTATGCGTAACCTATAAAAAAAATCCGCGCATTACACGCGTCATGGGTATTTCTGGCAGTGTCCCGCGCGAGGAAAGGAGGAAAAGACGGTATAGGCTTTGATGCAATCGTCGAAAATCTCATGGGTAAATAAGATAGTTCGCGTAGTAGGAGAGAGGGGGACTTATTATACGTTGTTTATCGCGACGGTTTTTTTATTTGTTAATGCAACTCCCGCAGCGGCTATGCTAATTTAATTGACAACGTGCTCTGCCTACGCACACCCGTAAAATTCTCTAGGCACTCGTGCATGTGTGTGTGAGTGGTCGTTTCCGGTGCGCGTCCGGGGTTGTATATAGCGCAGAAGAGATTTTTCAACGTCCAATTTCAGCGTTTTGCGTAACTATATATATATATATATATAACTCAACGACCTTATCTGCAGCCTAGTCTCTCTGTCTGCGTGTCTCGCTCGCGAACATTATACGAACTGAAAATGTCCGAGCAATTATTGTGCATAATTAATAACCCGCGCGTGTTATTATTATTATTATTATTCTTTTCTTCCTCTCTCTCTCTCTCTCGCTCTGTCTCTGTCTCTCTCTCTCTCTCTCTCTCTCTCTCTCTCTCTCTCTCCCCCTCTGTAATTCTTATTCACTTGTTTTCTTATTTAGCGCTCAGCTTTCAAAACAGCACCGTTGAGTCATGCGATGGACTCGTTGAACACGCCGAAAGATCCATTTTTATCTTATACTTATTCGTTAAATAATGCGCGAAAGTACTAAGCGGACGACTTGCGTAACGCAGGATATTTAGTGTTATGCGAGCTTGAATATCGATTATCGTTATCGACGATTTTAAAATGCCGAGTTGACAGTTATGCGAGAAACGAATGTAACGCGCGAGTTTCTGCGCGCACGTATGCGGGAAATTCCCGGATCTTTACGCGGTTTACTATAATTTTTATTGTCTTCCGAGCACTTGACAGACAACGAGAACAACATCCTTGATGCAGCGTGAACTTCGTGATTAATTGAGTGAAAAAAACCGATGCTGTTTCGCGGAAATCTGATGCAGATCAGTTGAAGCTAAAGATTGTCTGGCAGCTAGTAAATATAGCTTTACTTAGAATATGAGGCGGAACGCTTCAAGATCAAGGTTAACATTTTGCGGTTTTGTATCTTATCCAAAACCGAATTATTAAAATATTTGTGGCGCGACACGGTTACATGGGTAGTGTAATTTAGTATGAAATGTATAAACTTTTTTTTCATTTATTTCGAGTTTGGCTCCTCGGTAAATTAATCGTAATTAGTATAGAAATTTTTTCATTATATGAGACGATTTATTTCACCAATATTATATGAGGGTTTATTCAGTAAAATAAATAAAATAAAAATATACTTAAATGAGAAATAAAATGGAATTTTTCTCCGTTTATCAGTTCTCATCGAGTAAATAATAGTCTTATTTTTTTCAATCGTCTGTACGTCATTCATTTAAAGTGAAAAATACAATCATGACGATGTATCATTGCATAGAAGTCATTAATTACCAGCGTTTAATCCATTCATCTTTTTTTAAATTACAAAGAATGAAAATCAACCTACATTTCTCTACAGAATTTCCTCAAGGATTTCAAACTATGTATTCATAAGTTGTTTTTTTTTTCTACGACGTTACGGAGTAAACATTGGCTTCCCAGAATATGAAACTCACCTGTGGTCTATGACGGTTCAAAGTAAAAATACATCCAATCCTCAGACTCTCCTATATAGCGTATTTAGACACACGCGGCTTTCTGCACTACACTTCCGGTGCACGCGCGCTCTCCTCCTCTCTCTCTCTCTCTCTGTCTCTCTCACTTTTATTATCCTGGCAATTCACCTCGTGACGCAGCGACAGTCGCAGGTAAACAGAGAAGAATTTCTTCCATCGAGATCAGCAGTGACGACGACGGCGACTTCATAATAAACGTCGTCACACAAAATCTTGAATCAATCGGTATCGTTCGTTCCTCGTGATTCGTCACACCTCTGCTGATGTAATTCATGCTTACTCTTGGTAGTCTAATATAAAAGGTAATGCCAGAAGGGCTTGTTTATTCATCAATACAGTCCAATTACGCGAGAGATAATAAAGTCAGCATTGACCACGACTTCATCGCGATGCGAAATTAAAGGAAATAGTCTCATTGTATCCACGCGAAAATTCAGGTTAACGCAGTGCGTGTGTATGCGTACTGTCATTTTCGCCGCGCCTCATAAAAGGCTCGATTTTTTCCGCATTTCTCACGTGTACACATACGACGACGACGACGACGAGCCACGTACGATGAGTCGTTGCTTTTTTTCCTACTGTAATAGGAAAGTCCGCTCGTAAAAAAGACGCACACTCGTGTGTTGGCGTTGATTTCCCACGAATCTGACGCTTCGTCTCTCTCTAGCGCTCTATGCAGTATATGTTAAAAAGCCACGCGCGTCAGAGTCTCACAGGCGCCGTTCGACTAGCGACTGTTACTACTGGATACGCGTGCGAGGTTCTTCGCGTTTGCGGTGACTAATTTGGAAGAGGCGCGTTAGCGCGGCACCGAGAGCCACTTGTAATTGGGCGCGCAACCGGACACGCACTTACGTACGTATATACACTCGAAACTGGAACTCTGACCTCGCCGCACAGCTGGTCTCCTCCACCAGCGCGAGGCCTCGACCGACAAGATGCAGTTTTCGCGGGCTTTTCGCTCGCCGAGATTCGCTTACGGTGGATGCGTCTTTTTTTTTATTTCCACCGCAATTGCCGCGTGCACACGTGGCAATCTCTGCGCCGTCGACTGGTTCACGTGTATTTTGTTTTCCTTCCCTGCGCGGCACACACAATCGTCGCGCACTAGCAAGTATCTTGTTTTCAATAACAAACTCGTCCTCTCACTCTTGGCGTAACACACGAATTATACACACACACACACACACTAGCGCGAAACTGACTCGTTTCGCGCTAGTAGAGAAATTACGTACAAAAGAAAGCAAAACAAATGGGAGGGAAACACTGGTGTGTTGTAGTGAGAATAATACACACGCAGATAGGAGCCCGTGAGAGCGAGAAACTCGGTACCAACCCACGTTCGCTGCGCAAAGGTTGGCGCCCAACTGAACACAGTGAACCGAAGGCGCCGCGTGCCGTGCGCTCAACGGAACTTTAACTGAATGCCTTCTCTTGCTCGGCTCCGAGCCACACACGCGCGAGTGTAGGACAGAGAAAGAGAGAGAGAGAGAGAGAGGCGTTCCGTCTACATGTGTCTGTGTATATACAGATGTATCGGCAGAGTAGAGTCTCGATTGTATGGCGTTGGACTGATGCCGACGCGCGCGGAGCTAGAGCGAGATAGACCGATGCCTCCTCTATTGATTGTACAAACAATGACGCCGAGGAAAACATATTTTTTCTATTCTTCTTCTTATTCTTTTTCTACTTGTTCTTCGTCTCCTTTAGAAGAAGTAAAAAAAGCATCCTTCTTTGTCAGTGCAATTTACGTAATCTGTTATGTGACGCGTACAAAACTCTTTCGCTTCCTGAATTCATGAATTGTTATCCTGGGCGCACGGGTCTTAATTGATTGTGTACGTTTTGACGTCTTTTTGACATTAGGCGCGCCAAGGAGTCAGATTTGAAACGAAATTGTCCTTTTTTCTTGTTTGCGCAAATTGTCGGAGTTATCGGGAAAATTGTTGATGTAAAAAAGTATGTTGGGAGATAGCGAGTGAAAGGTTAAAGTTAATGCGTCATCGCGCCGTATTCTATGAATGAAGTTCAGTGACTAGATAAATCAAGTGTTTCTTGATTAAATTGAATTACATTGATTTTTTCCTTCTTTTCAGAACTTTGAATAAATGTTAAGTTAAGTTATTTGTACACGTATTATCACCGTTTTATTTACTTAGGCTAATTGAATTTTTTAAATATATTTTTTTTTTCAAAACACTTACCCATTCTATTTTTTTAATAATTGTATTATTTAATAATATTTTGTAATGAATTCAATTTTAATGAATGAAACAAATGTGTTTATTTTTTTTTGTTTTACACAATCTCAAATGAGGAATCAAGTAATACATTATAAAAGCAAAATAATTATTTTTATTTGATAGAAAATATTTTTTATTTAAAATGTATTGTTTTTATTTCATGCATTCTAAAAATAAAATGCATTTGCTATCTGGTTCGCAAAGTGATTCATATCAGCTTGACTGTCGGCAACCATTTATGCACGGTTACATGGCTGGTGAGAGTTACACAGGTTAGCGTAAAAATAGTGCAGATCTGATAAATAAATCCGTATGTAATATTTTATTTAAAAATAATACCATGCTTACAATAAGAATGCGTTTTATTTATTTAATATAATTATTTAGTATGGTATGCATGGATTTATAAGTTTTGTATGTTATTTTTTAGCCATAAATGATTTTAACAAAATTCATATCTCATAGAATGATGGAACTAATGTGTGTATTGAAAGAAACATAACTACGTGCCTATTTTTTTAAATAAATAATGATTTCTCATTATTTCATTTTTATCATTTTACCAGAAACAGGCGCAGTAATTCGCATGAATTTTCACACTTTTTTTATTGCTCGATCATTTGTTCCTGTTAAATTTAATCTAGTCTACAGTTAAGGTTTATTGAATAATTTATTGGCACCCATTAATCATTAGTATTTTCATCAGCACTTACAATAATGAAAGCCACATCTCATTTCAATCACATAGTACGTAGAATCAAGTGACCATGCAGTCGATAAACTCTGCAGTCTATTACAATTTTTCCCATTTGTAATATTATTTAAGATTATAATAAACATCGATATATAAAATATCCTAAACGTCATGTTCTCCTTTATAAGATGGGGAACTTATTTGTTCGAGATATTCAAGATCCTGGGACTGGCAACCATGGCTTTGTCCAAAACATCGCTAGAAAATAACGCAAACTCTAGAGCATTGTTCGTAGACTCTTATCACGGTGTAGTCTACAATTTGGTATTCATTTTTATTTTAATCGTGGCCGGATGCTACAACATGTATTCTAACTACTGGATCGTAACAGACACGTCGAGAATGAATCAAGCCATCGATTACTTTGGAAATTTTATAATTTACGCTGTATCCATCGTTCTTCTGTTCAAGAACATTGTTAGTCAAAAATTGTCTGTCAAAATTGGTAATAGCTTGCATTCCATTGACATAGTTCTGAAAAAGTTCGAATTGAAATACAAAGAGAGGTACATGGCCTTACATCAAGTTATAGTTATATTGTTCGATCTGATTATGTGGTTGCCTGTAATCTTCGTTGGATCATTTTGCAACGTAACGCTAGCTCAGTATCTCTTAACGTATATACCTAATTGTATCATCAACTTCTTAATTCTCCAATACGTGATTGTGTTAACCTTGATCCACGGCATGAGTAAAACCATAAACAACGAATTCAGCAAGTACATCGGTACATCGCCGTCCACAGTTCTGCTACATAAGTTTCAGAGAAACCAATTGTCTGTGCAATATTTATCGGAGGTTGAGCGATTGATTGCGCTGCGTGAATCATGCCTAAATTTGTATGATATCTGTGACGATGTGTCCAATTTTTATTCTATCCCTGTCCTATCTTGCATCATCAAGCTCTTTTTCTCTATCATTCTCAATACTTATTTTTTCATCAAAACATCGTTTCTTGATAAAAGCATTATAAGATCGATGGATGATATCTGGTCGGTAACCTGGTTATCACTCGACGCTTACTCTCTTTTTATATTAACACGGTACATCACTATGACTATTAATGAGGTAATGCCTAAATTATATATTCTGAATTTTTCTTGTGATATGAATATTTTCTCTAAGGCTTTTTTCAGATTAAAAGAACAGGTGATATTATACACCGGGTGTTGCAACACTCAAACAATTACGATGTAATTAAACAGGTTTCGATCCAATCATTTGTACGATATATTATTATGTAATGATTGTTTAAATAATTAGAAATTATTTATTGTAGTTGAATAACTTTTCGTCGCATTTGCTTCACAAAAATGTTCAATTCACAGCAATGAACATGTTTTCTTTAGATTACACGTTGCTACAGTCTGTAAGTATTTGTTGCAACTGCATTAAAATGTAAATAAAATTTTTAATGTAATCTTCTTCATTCCATTGCATTATATTAATTTGATAGGTTATCAGCTCTATGACCACCTATTTAGTGATTCTTATTCAGTTTCAACAGGATAATACATAAAATGAAGAAACATTACAATATTTCTTCAATGTAATTCTTCAATGTAATTATTTTATTTGTCAAGAATCTCTCGGAAATAAAATATTAATGATTAAATTTCATTCTTTATTAATTAATATATATCATATTCTTATCAAAACTATTTTGTTTATATAATATAATTATAGAAAATAGTTATTGAGGGTCCTAGTGTAACTCAAAGGGTTAAATAACGTACCATATTTATGTTGCATAATTTTTATTAGCTATTGTAATAAGCATTGATTGGTATTTACGTAAGTATTGTTATTCCTAACGAACATATTATTTGATGTTATGTAGGCATGAGATCATCGCCTGATTGTAGGCAGCGATTCATACATGAATGCGTAATTAAAAGCAGTTACGTAGGACACATACATTTAATAATTTGTGATTTGAAAACGGCACTTACATAAACATTGAGTATCTCGTTATTGCTCTGCCATTTCGTGATCAGTTACTAAGAACTGTATTAATATTAAGAGATATGTAAAGATTCCTTTCGTCATCTGCAAACATGAAGAGTTGCTTGAATTATTCCAAAGTATCTAAGAAACCGAGAAGTTATTGCATTTACTGCATTTCATTTGCTTGAATTTAATAATTTTATTTTTTTGTTTGCTTACATATTATCACATGCTAAGACTTTGATTCATCAATGTAATCAATTTTAAGTCAGAAAAATAAAATTTTAACAACATGTTTTAGTGTCTATAAATGTTCTTAGTTGAGCATATGTTTAAAATTCGTAAGCATACCGCAGTAAGAAGCGAAGCATCTAACTGTACTCCTTTTGCTATGAAGATGCTATTGCTGTGTAGTAATTGTAATGAAAACAGATATAACTGAAAAATAAACAGCATTTTACAAAATTTCTATGATTCTTTTTACCTTAATTTATTGAAATATATTCCTTACTTCTTCTTTGAAAAATTTGTCATCGGTATTTATAAGAATTTCGTTAATTATCGTGCGTGTCTTGCCATTCTCGTCATTCGTAAATTGACAGGTCAACGAAAGTAATAATAATTTCAAAGAAAAGTATACGACCACAGAGTAATAATAATAATACCAAATTTCTTTTTCCAATCTACTAAAATTTTGATGTTTTATATCAAAAATATAGAAGTACAAGCAAAACGTCAGTTCAGTAAAAGTCATTATTACCGTGGCCACGATTTGCAAACTAAACGTAGCATTTATTTTTCTGATAAGTTTGTTTAACTCGTGATGCCACTGCTTCAAGTATCGCAATTGCACAAATAAAAAAGGATTAAACCGTTTGTGATAGACTCTTCGTAAAAGGTGAGCTCGTTCCGTCATCGCATTCTCTTTCAGTCTAACTAGTTCTTCGTTTATATGTTTAAAACAACTGCCTATGACAAATACGTAGTTGTTGAACTGCATGTCCAACAAAAAAATGGACGTTAAAGCATAACTCAAAAGGATTTTTGAAAGTAAGATAAATTTATCGTCTGAATAGATTTTTGGTAAATGTATAGCCAATGAAAAAAAAATTGCCAAGTCTTTCGAATGAATCCATTTTGATATTTTGGTGATTTTTTCACGCGGTAGCTTCGATGCGGTCTTCTCCAGATATTTTACAACTTTTAAAATAGGCAACTCAAATACATAGTTTGATATTATAATGAAATTCGACAACGAGTGAAAGCAATTACCTTGCAACATCCATGTAGCTGTTCTATTTACAAATGTAGACGCGTTTATTACGTACAAATGCATAAGCGAAAAACAAAGATATACCCATGTTAATATTGTGCTGTATAAGCGTGCGATTTTGCATTGTTCTATGCTCCTGTTCACAATTTTATAGGGAAAAAGACCATACAGGCGACACATAAAAAAGGTTGGTTCCATCAAACTCAAAAAGTCGGTGGCACCGAAAAAATGCCATTTCTTGACCTTAAAATAGCTCCCAACCATTGATTTACAAGTTTCACCTCTATTAAAACTGATAAGTATATTTTTATCGGTAGTTTCACCTTTACAATACTATTTTACTGACTAACGATATAAAAGTAAATACAATGATTAAATAAAAAACCCGGATCGTTAATAAATTGGAACGTTGCATTTGCGTATTGAGAAACTTACTAAGAACTAAGCTTATAAGTTACCTACTCTAGCAAGTTGTCCACTGCATTCAGTTGATTAAAAGAATAAAACTGACAGGATATCATTTGTTTCTGCAAAAGCGATATTATGATGAAACTTTAATCCCGTTATTACAGCTTATATTCTTAATGTACATGTCTCCTTCCATCTCTTTGCAAGCGTATTGTCGCTCATGAAAATTACATCGACCTTGTATTCAGTTGAATAACTATCAATCGCTATGCTGCTTATCAAAATTTTATTTATATACTTTAAGCTTATCGGCTTAGCGCCTCTGACACTCTGTAAACAACAGTCTAAAAAAAATGAAACAAGGATAAATTCGATTTGCGAATATTCTTTTTGTGGATTAATATACCAAGTGGTGTTCACCTGTGTTATACTGGGACTCTGCACTTATAGAACTTTTTTAGACCCACATGATTGGGATGGCGATAAGAAATTTAGCATCGTTACACATATCGTCACCACGTCCGTGGATTTTATATCCGCGATCGTTGTATTGCTAGCATTCGCTATGACTCAGAAGACCGCTGTTATTATCGCTAACAAATTTTATAGCGTTCATTTAAATTTACAAAAGTTGAATCTGCAGTATGAACTGCAGCGGGAAAAGTTCGTCAGGCTACACCTGATACCAGTCGTTTCATGCTACCTGGTACTGTTCTCTACCATCTTAATAATTGCGTTCTTCTTCAAATATAGTTTCATAGATCTATTTTGCTCTTTTTTGCCGCATATGATTATCAACAGTTTATTCATACAGTACATTTCAGTTCTGATCTACATTCACGTATTCATAAAGGTGATCAACAACGAATTTAAAAAAATTTCTAAACAGTTTAGTTTGAAGCCACTTGTTCACCTATCGAACAAATCTCAGGTTTACTCGTTGAAACTGTTCGAAATCGAACGGCTTACTGCAATTCGTGAATAATGTTTGTCTCTGTATGATATTTCCTCGAGCGTATCGAGTTTTTATACGATTTCCATACTAGCAAGCATCATCAAACTCTTTTACGCCATGGTACTTGACATGTATTTTTTGATTAAGCCAATGATACAAGGCAAAAAATTTCCAGAGGTTATAGTTTACTCGTGGTCTATGCTATAGTTAACTCTCGAACTGTCTTTTATTATAGTTTTGACTCGATATGTGACTAGAACAGTAACTGAGGTAATTTTAACAAGTTTTAACGCTCTTCTAAAATATTTATTTATAACCTACTTCAATTTTTCAGATGAATAAAACTGGAAACATTATACATACGCTTGCCCAAAGGTCAACCAATTATAAAGCTGTTAAGGAGGTTATAAATTTATTATACTTCTATGATTTTCATTAATTATTTTTATTGATAAAGTAATCTTCAATATTTGTTTACTTAGATGAAAGAGTTTTCTTTATATTTAGTGAACAGAAACTTTCAATTTACGGCATGTGACATATTTTCTTTAGATTTTACATTATTATACGGTGTAAGTAAATGTTTCTCTAATCAAAGTTAAGATATATTAGTTTGTGTTTTTACTTTTAGATGATTGGATCCATAACCACATATTTGGTCATTCTTGTACAATTCATGCAGCGTGATTGATTCCAAAGTATTTGAACCTTTTCGTGTTCTGTAACATCTACAGTGAACACGAATGTTTTTAGTAATAAAGTAAGTTTCATGTAATGAAATAAGATCTTTGTAAAATAAGTTCATGTATCAGGTCAAAATATACTATTCTGCAATTCGTAAGGCGGTCATGTTATACTTACATTTTTTACAGATATCATTAGTCAATGGTCACCGGTCTTTCATTGGTACAGTTACCCGATTTTAATTACAAAATTGAGTAACACCCATAGCTCTAACAAGGAGATTCTATACCCTCCATGCACAGGTCACGGATTTTGCGACGATATTGCATTATTCAATTCTCCTGTCTATGATTTCATGAGGAAAGAGACCGTACAGGCAGTAGATAAAAATGGTCGGTTTTATCAAAATCAAAAAGTCGGTGGCGCCAAAAAATTCTTGACCTTCAAATAGCTACCAATCATTGTTTTTCAAATTTCACCTTTATAGGGTATTTGCACCGGTTACGGTGTCCCTTAAGAGCTCTTCAAGATATTCTTAGAAAATAAACGTTCTTTTCTATTTAATTTTTATTTTGTAAAGTACTGAAAGGATAGATCAGGATTCCTTCTTTTATTGGAAACTTTACTATAATTAAAGGCAACAAGAATCTTTAAATATCAATAAAAGTAAAAAAAAGTGTTCGTGAACCATTTACAGTGGGTTTGAAAACGCGAAAATCTAGATATTGTGCCTCGGGTACTGAGGATCGTACTAAATACTGTGTTCCAGCTACTGTGAGCATACGCTTTCTCTTTTCGGTCATCCTTTTCTTTGTTTTCAGTAAAAATGAAGCATATATATTAAGAGACAAAAATAATATTATAAGGAATCACCTACGTACTTAATACTTACTACACTCTCCAATTTTCACATTTCATAAAAGAAAATAATAGCAGCTACATCGAAACAAACTGCTTATTCAAGCTTATGATTGCGAAGTTATGTTATGGTGTGAAGAGCGCTCCGTAAGAGGCTCAGTATTTGGTGCAGTAAGTTCAAAATTGACCATTTACTGTGTGCACAGTAATAAATCCACACTTAAAGTTGGTTCCAGTTATTGAAATATATTAAAAAAATATAATAATATTTCATTAAATTCTAAAATAATAGTGTTTTATTTATCTAAACGTATTTTATTATCATGATATTCAACTTTTACTTTATACAAAGCAAAAGTTTATTATATTTTTAGTTCAGTTTCTTGGGTTATTTCTTAAGCTTTTCAAATACTTGCAAATACCCCTAACTGGCTAAAGATATAAAAGTAAATACAATGATTATATAAACAGCCTGGATCGTTAATAAATTGATACGTTACATTTGCGTATAGTAGAAACTTACTATACAGTTACGTTATAAAGTATCTGCACTAGTCAGTTTTCTCCAGCATTTAGTTAATCAAAAGAATGAAAGTAATAGGATATTATTTGTTTCTGTAGAAAAGTGAATATTATGATAAACTTTAATCCCACAATTGCAGTCTATATTTTTAATGCATGCGTCTCTAAGCTTGATTTTGCAAGAATAATGTCACGCACGAAAATTACATCGACCTTTTATTCAGTTGAATAACTATTAATTGTTATGCAGTTTATCAAAATTGTATTTGTATACTTTAAGTTTACTGGTTTAGCGCCTATGACCTTCTGTAAAGAACAATCTAAAAAAAATCAAACGAGGATAAATTCGATTTGCAAATATTCGTACATCGGATTGATACACCAAGTAGTGTTTATCTGCGCTATACTAGGATTCGCCATTTACAGAGCTTTTGCAAAGCCAGACGTTTGGGACGATGGTACAAAATTGACTATTGTTACTAGCATCGTAAACGTCTATGTGGACTTTATATCAGCGCTCGTTGTATTAATCATATTTGCTATGATTCAGGAGACCGCTATTGTTATTGCTAATAAGTTTTACAACGTTTATTTAAATTTGCAAAAGTTGGATCTGCAGCATGACGAAAGGTCCGCCAGGTTACATCTAATATCAGTCATTTTGTGTTACCTGGTTTTGATCTCTACCATCTTCGTAATGGGATTATTCCTTAAATTTACTCATATAGATATAATTAGTGCTTTTGTGCCGCATGTGATTATTAATAGTGTAGTAATACAATACGTTTCAGTTCTGATTTACATTCATGCCTTCATAAAGGTGATAAACGAAGAATTTTCAAATTTTCCTAAAACGTTCAATTTGAAATCCCCTTTTCGCCCATCGAGAAAATCTCAGGTGTACTCGTTGAAACTGTTCGAAATCGAACGATTTATTGCACTTCGTGAACAATGTTTGTCTCTGTATGATATTTCCTCGAGAGTATCGAGCTTTTATACGATTTCTATACTAGCCAGCATCATCAAGCTCTTTTATGCCATAGTACTTGATATGTATTTCTTGATTAAGCCATCGATACAAAGCAACATAAAAGAAATCGATTCTATGGTCTACCCGTGGGCTGCGCTGTGGGTAACTCTTGAACTATCTTTTATGATAGTTTTGACTCGATACGTAACCAGGACAGTATCTGAGGTAATTTTAATAATTTTAAACGTTTCTCAAAAATGTGTATAACCTGGTCCAATTTTTTCAGATGAATAAAACTAGCGATATTGTACATAAACTTTCTCAGAGCATCACTAATTATAAAGCTGTTAAAGAGGTTATTATAATTCCATGATTTTCATTAACCATTTTGGATGATAAATTAATCTTAAATCTTTGTTTGTTTAGATGAAAGAGTTTTCTTTATATTTAGTAAACAGAAATTTTCAGTTCACAGCATGTGACCTATTTTCTTTAGATTGCACGTTATTACAAAGTGTGAGTAAATGTTCTTTAAATCAAAGCTACTATAGAATTCTGTGTTAATTTGTTTTTTTTTTTTTGCATTCAGATGTTTGGATCCATAACCACATACTTAATCATTCTTGTACAATTTATGCAGCGTGATTCATCCCAATCTATTTAAACCCTTTTGTGCATTTTGTGTCTATAGTGGACACGAAGAATTTTTGACACAAGTAATTTTCATGCAGTGAGCTTGATCTTTGTAAAATAAATCCATGTATCAAGTCTAATTGGACGGTTCTGCTATTCATAAGGGGAATATAAATTCATGCATTTTTTCTGTAAGAATGATGCAGAAAATACCTTATTAAAAATTCTTAAAAAACGATATTTAAATTCTTTAAAATAATCATTAAATATCCACCAAAATGCACTAACTTATTATTCTCATATTTGATAATAATTTGTAAAATGTAATTCACAGCAAGAAGTTTTATTAAATTTAATTGTGATTGATAAAGCTGTATAATCGATTGATAAATAAAGAGTTTCAATAAATATCAGGGAGATATTTTTAGTAATGTTTTCCTTTTGAAAGCCTAGTATTTTCAGACTACAAAAAAATAATTTGAAATAAAATGATTATCAATATTACGTGAGTAATGTAAGATAATTATATTTATATTACTTACCATACACATCAAATTTGATTCGTAAGTTAGGCGAAATAAATGTTTTATTGTGCTAAATCAAATCTCTTATTATAAATCGTAAAATCCTATTATAAATGTTTTTTAAGCATAATTATAATTTATTTACAATTTTTATATTTTTAGTTATGTTTTTATTGTGATTCACTTGGGTTTTTATTTGACTTTTTTTTCGTGTTGAGAAACTGCATCAAAATCAGCAAATACGTAGCAATTCCACTTACCACCTAAAATTGAAAGTATGGTTGTTACAAATAGATTGAAAGCATAACAAGTATATTTTAGTGCACACATGCGTACCGCTGTTATAAGTTTAGCATCCATAACTATGCATTTAGAAGTAAATTCATTGTTACATTGTAACAATTGCATTGAGAAGAGGCTAAGCTGAAAAAATGTACTCGTTTAAAATACATTAAAAAGAAATATTTTTAAAAGTAAATACCTCAGTTTTCAATGAATCACTTTTACTATCAAGTATAACATCATGTACAATTATACCAGTTCTTAAAGACTCATTTCTAGTTTCTTGGCATATCCACACCATTATGGACATTTTCAACGAATAGTATGCTACCGATGTTATGAAATAGCTATACCAAATTTGCTTATCCAGATCGATCCCTTTACGCTCTTGGCTGTGCAGCAAGAAAAAGTAAAGACCAAACGTAACTTCCGCAAACGTCATCAGAACCGTACTTATTATTTGCAATGTGAAAACTGAATTTAGTTCTTTAACTACACCGCTAACTTCGTGATGCTTCTGTTGCAGTTTACGAAGTTTTATCAATTGCAAATTGCCGAACTGTAACCGTTGCCCAACGTGTTTGCAAGCTTCCATCTCTTTGTCTGCATAATTATCTTTCAATTTTAGTAAGTTGTCGTTTATATTTTTGAAGCAACTCTTCAAAATCAAAACATAATTACTGTACTGCATGTCCATTAGAAATACATTAATTGTTATGTGCAGCCCTAACGCTTTCTCTACTAATACCTTATCCAAAGCATTAGGAATGTGTCCTATTAAAAATAAGTAGCCCATGACATCTTTCACGTAAATAATCACTGCTAACTTTCGAAATTCCTTCTCTGACAAAGTCGATGATACTTCAAGTACTTTTTTCAATAGTGGTAGCCTATATTTGCTGAGAACACAGGTGGACAAACTAATAAATGTGGCTAGTACGAAATAGCAATTGAATTGTAAAAGTCCTTCGGTGGTGTCGAAATTGAGTGTCTTAGTTACATTGCCTTGGTAAAGTACGATGATCATGTAAACTACAGAGGCGACTGACATTAATACTGAATAACAAAGTCCTATTTTTGATAAAGCGATGTTGACTTTATTAATTTTGTACGGAAACAGACCGTGGCATTTGTATACGAAGAAGCATATTTTCATCAGCTGAAACGTATTTTCTATTTTAAAAAGTTTAATTTTTTTTAACAAATTCAATTTCAACGCCATTGACGCCTCAAACCTTTCGAATGCTTCTATTTTAAGACAAATAATTTTAAAACGTATTTTTAAGGTTCTTCACTATAAATGCAAATAATTACTATGACGGTTTTAATATATATATATATATAT